>PVHP010018121.1:0-33572 GCA_004024765.1 Zapus hudsonius | reverse complement strand
GCTGCCTTAATGTTGCGAGTTTAGGGGTCCTTGTGTTGAAAATCCTTGGTTTCTGTCTCATTGGCCTATCCTGTGTTGATTGAATGGCTGTGGTTATAGGTCCCTTGTTCATCTGTCATTGTCTGCTGGGTTCCCTATGGATCCTCCCCGATATGACTGTGGTGGCTCCTCTCTTGCCAGGATCTCAGCCATCGGCCTACGGTGGGTTAGTAGGGTTAGATGGGCCACAGCTCTCTCGTTGCATCCTGAAAAACACAGACACATTTGGCTTATCCTGAGTTGGTTTAATGGCTGTGGCTATGGATCCCTTGTTCATCCCGACCTTCTCTGCAGGGTTCCATATGGATCCTCCACAATATGACTGTGGTGGCTCCTCTCTTGCCAGGATCTCAGCCATCGGCCTACGGTGGGTTGGTAGGGTTAGATGGGCCACAGGTCTCTCGTTGCATCCTGAAAAACACAAACACATTTGGCTTATCCTGAGTTGGTTGAACCCTGCAGAGAAGGTTGGGATGAACAAGGGATCCATAGCCACAGCCATTCCTCCTTGTTTTTTCTTCACTGGGAGTGGTTTGCTTAAGGAGGCCTCCTTCTTCCTTTCTAAGGAAATATGGAATACTCGGGAATTAGCAAAGAGACATTTGCACATGTGTGGTATTCCATAGCAGGCATCCTGGTTTCTTTGAATGACTGTGAAAATCATTGCATCTCTACTGGAAAATTGCACAGTTAAGTAGGAACTACACTGCAATGCAAAGCGTAATCTAAGGTGTTCAGGTACCTGCAAGACTGCTCATCCTCCTGCGGGCTGTGGGCTGACCTCATGCAAAGCATGTGCATGAATGCCAGACCTGCCTAAAAATTACTTCCATTGCTTATTTTTAATTGTTTGCCTTAGGCAAGACCAACTTCCTAAGGAAGTAAAGATGTTCTTAATGAGACGGCTGTGTTTCTTTGAGGGCTTTCTGTTTTAACTTACAAATGGTTATTCAATTTTCTGGAGAAGCCTTGTCTTCACTCGGCCTATTTTCAACTTTTACAGCAGGAAATGGAAGTAGGGAATATACTTTTCCAGATGTTCAGGCTTGCTTTTCACTAAGTCCCTGGTTTTTTTAAGTTGATACCTAAGTTTGGGGTAATTTTGAGATTATTATACTGACAGCGAAGGAGCCTATTTGAAATTTTGTAAACACACTATAGGCTGCTTACTTGTATGATTTATTGAGTTAGGGAGTGGACACTTTCAAAGATTTAAATATTTATATATAGTATACTCAAACTTGCTGTTTTGTACATTTTGTTAATTATTTTAATTAGAAGCAACATGTTTGGTGGACTTTTTTGTTGTTGTTTCTTTGGTCTCTTCTCTCTCTTCTCTCCTTTGCCTTTCTTCTCCTCCTTCTCCTTCTTTCTTTCTTTCCTCCACCCTCTCTATTGCTGAAGGTGGGACCCAGGGCCTTGTGTGTGTGTGTGTGTGTGTGTGTGTGTGTGTGTGTGTGTGTGTGTGTGTGTGTTAGGCAAGGGCTTTGTCACTGAGCTATATCCCCAAGCTTCAACAAAAATTTCTTTTAAGGATAACATGAGTTTTTTAATCTTAGAAATTAATATTACCAAAAATATTTTCTTTAGCCCTTTATATGCCAAATATTACCTGAGACAACGTAACAAGAAATAATGCATAATCTGAGAAAAGAAAAGTTTTCACAACCTCTATCTGGAGCCAGAGCTGTAGCTCAGTGATAGAATGCCTACCTAACAGATGTGGTACCAAGGCTTTCAAAAGACCTTGTGGGGCTGGGGCTATTTCTCAGTGGGTAAAGTGACCTAATTACCCGAGTTCAGATCCCTAGAACCCACCGAAAGCCAGACACAAGAGAGGTGGCAGCTGTTGTTCCCGACCTCCTACTTTGAGATGGGAGGCAGAGACAGGAGAATCTCCGAGGCTCGTGGGCCCACAACCAGGCGTTTGTAGCAATGAACAGCAGAAGTCCTGGCCTCAAAACCAGGCAGGAGAGAACTGGCACTCAGGGTTGGCACTGGCATGTACACTCACCACAAGAGTTAATTTTTAAAGAGACCTCAGGTCTTTAAATGAAATGGAGAAAAGAAAGGATCTTTCTTAATGCTGCCAGGGACTCAAACCTAGATTCTCAGAGAGGCTTTGCTAACGTTGAAGAAAGATCCCCTTTAGATTTGCAGAAGAGATTTTTTTTTCAGTTTGAAAGCAGACTTGCGTCTTCCCATGACACATTTCTGGGGCTCCAATTGGGATTTTGACAGGACTGTGACCTGCCAAATAAGTACTTGGGCTGAAATGCATTCAAGTTGATGGCTGCATTCAGGGCTAAGCCATTCTAAGTTTAACACAGGGAAAGTGTAGCTCCCAAATACAGAAAGTGTGTGTGTGTGTGTGTGTGTGTGTGTGTGTGTGTGTACATAACTCTTTCTTTCATCCTTAAGATAAATTGCACACCTACTGACTGTTACTGAAACTAGAAACCGCATGGCATCTTTTTCTAATGCTCTATGAATAAAGGTGAATTTTCCCCCATAGAACTTTGGAGTTTAGAAAGTGTTAATAAAAAGTTTAAAAAGAAATTATTATACATGTGTTAACTTCATATTCAGGTTCATTCTCAACCCTGCTTCCCTCTGTGTTACAACTCCCTTCACTCACTGGAAGAAATCACTGCCTTAAAATCTTAAAGCAGATTCGTGATTTTAAAAATACTTGTATTATATTTGCAAATGCCTGTAAGTACTGCATGTGCTGAATGTCCTTACATGTCTTTCTATCAAATGTATTTACACGTTTGGCCATATACAAGTAATAGAATCTTCTAGCACTTCTCCTTATTGTTATGATTCATCTATAATGTTAGTTCATCCATTTTCAGTCTGTTATGTGGCTATACCACAATTCATTTATGACAACGAGTATTGATGGACATTTAAGCCTTCCTTCTTCTCCTTCCTTATGCACCTCCCCGTCTCTCCATCTCTCCTTTCTTTCCTTCCCTTCTTCCTCCCGGCATCACCAGTAATGATACTATGTAAAGCCAAGTGCAGGTTCTGGTACCGATGTAAGGGCATTTATTTTCTAAGTTATTACACAAGTAGCAAATGCCATTTTTGCAGACAATTCACACCTGTGGCAGCTAACCCATGCCTACGCACCTGAGCTGGCAGGCAGCTCACTCCCAGCTTCGCCTCAGTTGATGGAGGGATGCTGTGCATTAGGTGAACCTTGAGGTGCAGTGGCTGAGGTGCTAGAATGTGCATAGTTTTTCTTCTTTATTATGTAGACATATTGTATGGACACAGCATGCCCCATTCCACAGAGAGCCCTCCCCAGTGGGATTGCTGGTGGCCTCTGGGCTGTGGGACATCACTCAGTCACTGGGGCAGGGGGCAATGCCTCTGGATATTCCCACCCACCTTGGCTCTGATCATCTTTCCATTCGCTCTTCTGCAGAATTCTTTGAGCTGTGGTGGGTGTGTTTTGAGGCTACTATAGTGTTGGCCTCTCAGTAGCTTCTGGATTTCTGCTTTGGTGCATTTGAGTCTCCTCAGTGTCTATCTCCATCACCCTGGCGCAGGTTGTCAGGCTGGCTGTGGAAGCAGCTCTCTTGCTCATTTGCCAGTTTCTCTATGGTTTCACTTAGCCCCTGGCTGATGTATGAGGAATGGTTCCACTCCTGCCTGGGAGTCAGCTATCTTGTCTTTTTTAAAAAATATTTTATTTATTCATTTTTCAAGCAGAGACGAGAGAGAGAGAGAGAGAGAGAGAGAGAGAGAGAGAGAGAGAGAGAGAGAGAGAGCGCACACCAGGGCCACCACCTTGTGAGTCTGGCCCATGTGGGTCCTGGGGAATTGAACCCTGGGCCTTAGGCACTGGAGGCAAGTGCCTTAACCGCTCAGCCATCTCTCCAGCCCTCTTTGTTTGTCTTTTGAATTGCGTTGTCCTCAGTTCTTGCTGCCTTCTGAAAATATAACTATATTCTCCAATGGAGAATGAGATCAGCATAGCTTAAAGGGGATAAGCATTGTTAATTTAGAGAGTGTTAATTTAGAGTTAATTTGATGGGTGTTGCCTTTCTTCTGACCAAAGACTATTAACTAATCAGATTGTGTCAATGCATTCTTCCAAGTACTTTGCAGTGGTTTTGCATCCCAACCTGTAGCAAGTGAGTTCTCACTCCCCTGTATCCTTGCCAACACCAAGAATTAGCAGACTGCAGAGGCTTTGTTTGGTCAGTCTCCTTCTGATTGATGCTTTGCCTGTATAACTTATGCCATGTATTATGTAGTTTGGTTTTTTGATGCATTTGTATATTTTTATTTTCTTACAGTAATATTTGTCAGTGTTGCAAACATATATTCCCAGTTTATAAATTATCCACGGTATTTCTGATAAGTTCTAAATTGCAATACTGTCAACTTTGGCATTTTTCCTTTAGTCATTGTCATTTCTTATCTTGCAAAAAATCTTTCCCTAGCCAGGCATGGTGGCGCACGCCTTTAATCCCAGCACTCGGGAGGCAGAGGTAGGAGGATCACCATGAGTTCAAGGCCACCCTGAGACTCCATAGTGAATTCCAGGTCAGCCTGGACTAGAGCGAGACCCTACCTCAAAAAACCAAAAAAAAAAAAAAAATCTTTCCCTAATAATAGAAAGACATAAAAATATTCTTTATTTACTCATAAAGTTTTTAGTTTTTTTAAATTTTGTCCTATGAGGGAAGAACTTAATTTTTTTCTATTTAGATAATACTTTTTTCTAGGATGTTTTATAAAAATCACTCTTCTTTTGCTTCTCCCATTTGCAAGTGCAAATCTACCATGTATCAAAAAGTCTATTCGGCTTTTATTTTCAAGTTTGTTTATCAAGCTTAACATAGAGTGGATAAATTAAAATAAAAGGCCTTGATGCCCTTCCCTCACTACCAAAATTCAAATCTTTGGACTGAAAGTAAGAAGGCCTGGCTTCCAAGTGAGATTATGCAATGGGACCTCAGGATGATATATGCATAGAATATATGATACACGTGACCCTGGATCCTAGAATGTGTGCCGTGTGTGCTGTGGCAGAGCAGAGAGGGAAGTAAGGGAATAGAGGATCCTGTCTCAGTAACTCATCATACTGACTTCAGGCCACTAGAAAAGCAGCGTGTCTAAAACTTATTTCCAGAGCTGCACATGACAGTTCTTGTCTCTCATCCCAGCAGCCAGGAGGCTGAGGCAGGAGGGTTGTGAATGTGAAGCACGTATAGGCTATACAGTAAGACCATGTTTCAAAAAATAAAAATTTTAGTTCATTCTCTCTTGTCCCTGGGCAGGCCAGGCCACGTGACACAATACAAGGCAACTGAGCTCATGCAGTGGGAGCCTTGGGGGCTGTTTCCTCCCTGGGGGCTCTAGGAGTGGTAGACTTTGGGAGTGTTCTTTGACCTTGGCTTCCTCTGGGTTGAAGAGGGATCAGGTGATTTCCAATGCCTTCTATTTCTTTTTTTTTTTTTTTTTGTAATTTTTTTTAAATTTATTGTCCATAATGAGTTACAACATTCAGTGGGCAAACAATGAGTTATCCCCAATTCCCCGCTGCCCTCCCCTCCCCCCTCCACTGGATAACCTCCTCCATGGGTCGTCTGGATCAGTCCTAGTGACAGGGGACCATGGATAGCCTAGTACTCAGCCAGGTTCTCCTGGCCCTAGTGTGTTGTTACTGAGGGGTGCCATGCCTCTGGATAGTCTCCCCCACCAAGGCTCTCACAATCTTTCCGCCCCCTCTTCCGCTCAGTTCCCTGAGTCGTGGTGGGTGAGTATTAAGGCTGCTTTATTGTTGTGAGCTTAGGGGTCTTTGTGTCGAAATCGTTGGTTTCTGTCTCACTGGCTTATCCTGTGTTGATTGAATGGCTGTGGCTGTGGGCCCCTTGTTCATCCTGACATTCTCTGTGGGGTTCCATATGGATCCTCCACGATATGACTGTGGTGTCTCTTCTCTTGCCAGAATCTCAACTATAGGCCTAAGGTCGGTTGGTAGGGTTAGATGGGCCCCAGCTCTCTCGCTGCATCTGCCTCCGGCGATGGAGGCTTCCACTGGTGAGAATCCTGTGCTGGGAGGTGTCTGCAGCTCAGAGCATGACTACAGCTTATGTCCACGACCTGGATCCCTTCTCTGGTCTCCTGCAGCTAAATCCATTCAGACTTCACCACCTTGAGCATTTGGTCCCTTTCTCATAGACATTCCATCTGCAAAGGCCGAATGCCTTCTATTTCTGAGAGTATGCAGAATAAAATGGTTCACAACTATCAACAGCCTTGCTAGCACCAAAAGGATGGTCGGTTTCCTTTTGGGATGTGCACAGTGGCCTTCTATTTGTTCAGAAAAGGTTGAGGCTGCTTTGTTTCATAATGCCCCAGGTCATGCTTGAGATCAACATTAATTTTCTGTACTAACAAAGGATTATCTTTCAATAAATTTCCATACTTCCTTCCATAATGTAAATTATTCTACAAGCATAACACCTAAATAGAATTAGCTGCTCATTTAAAAGTTTTGATTAATATTAGTGTGTTTTCAGTAACACATACCAGACCTTCAGAGCCACCTTTGTGAGTAAAATTTCAATGGGGTATGTGGTGAGAACGACTTCTTTGATCTTCAGCACTGTAATCATATATATGCACAAAATATCTTTCCCAGGCTCTTTACAATAAAACACAATACATAGCTCAGAGAACTATCTCGACAGATCAGGTTTTGTGGCTAAAAATTAGGAAGTGGGTTTAGTGGCTGCTAGTTAACTTCCCTAAAATTGGTGTACTTGATTTTTATGTAGTGGAGATGATAAGGTTAGTTTATTCCACAGTAACCTGAGCTTTTAAGGAATCAATGCTCAAAAAATACTGTGTTGCATCTTATACTGACAGGTACATGCTAGCTACTTAATATTATTATTTATCTGTTTCTAGATTTCATGTTTTATTAGATAAAACTCAAGTTATTCTAGACATCCATGTTATACTTTACCCATGGTACTGAGTTTCTCTTATTTATTTCATAAAGCTATCTATGACTGTAATGCTGAATTATTTGTATTTGCTTAGAGTATTTTTAAATCTGGATCATATTTTTTTACTCTTAAGGATTATTTCCTTTTTGTATCATTTGCATTTCTGGAAACCTGACTACACTAATACTACTTACCTATTTTTCTCTATAATGAGATACAAAACATTTTCAGAGGTTAAAGATCTTGAAAACACATTTTATCTTTATCGTTGTAAGAGAAATTTCATTGTTTACTGACAAAATATGATATGAAATCCTTTATCATAAGTCTCGTAGCCCAGATACCTCTGCCCCAAATAGAGTATAGACCATAAGAATGTTACAGACACTGCGGGAGGCTACACATCAGGGTGGGTAATGATCCCTGTGACTATCTTAGGTAAGAAGGCAGTTGTTACTCAGATTGCACAACTGACACAAATGCAAAAAAGCCAATTTTTAAAAATACTTCTGCTACTAAAGACAAGCTAATGCCTTCCATAAGACTTCTGGATTTTGAGCTACATAATTGAAATTATTCTCCTCCAGATCATCTCTAATCCATTGATATGTGCAAATAATCTTAGCCTTTATTAACTGAATATTTTATTTTTAAACAGTAAATAATGTACTGGATTTATCCAGCAAATAGATATATGTTATTTACAAAGGAATTTTAATGATGCTTCTGCCTTTTTCAAGACTTTTAATAAAAACAATATTTTCCTAGTAGTATTTGCTAAGTACACAAAAGGCTGTATATTAAATAAAATAGGAGATAAACCCTGATACTTTCCTCAGGTTATTTATGAGTTTTTTTGAAAAGAAATACTCCTTTACATAGCTACTCATAAAAATATAATTTTTTACACAGAATAAACTTCCTAACTCATTATTCATGTCACATTATTTTCTGATTAGCAGTTGGGTAACTGGAAATACATAAAAGACATGATTAATGATAAGATTGGTTATTTTCAAAGTCTACTATCAAGTCTATAATATATGCCTTTCATAAAATACCCTCCAGGGGACAATAACTCATTGTTTGCCCACTAAATGTTGTAACTCATTATGGACAATAAATTTTAAAAAAATCAAAAAAATAAATAAATAAATAAATAAATAAATAAATAAATAAAATGTGACTTAACTGAATCAAAGCCAGTATGGAGCTGGAAAATTTTAAGTGAATGCTGTAATAAAATTTGAAAAATAAAAAAAAATGAAAAAAGTAATCAAATACCCTCCATGCATTTAAATATTCCTGTTATGAATTTATGCAATATCAAAATTAATCTCTTTTAATGCAAAGGAATAGATTTCAATTTAAAAGGTCACTTTGTTTTCAGTCAGACAAAATAAAATATATGTATATATCAATGTCCTTATAAATACTTGATATACTAGGTCTTTAAATTTTAAAATCTATGAGATGAGGACACCCAAAGCGTTGGTCACTTACAGGAATGAAGCAAGCTTGAGAGAATGTCTCTCTATTTTTCCTTTTCCTACATGTCAGCACACAGCAAAATGTCCAGAGGACTTCCCGAGTGCTCATTTGTGGGCCGTTGTTTACACCTGTACCGTGTCATCCACATCTTTTGATTGAGTGGTACACCCAGCATTCTGAAAGGTACCCAAGGTTCAAGTCCCAGGACCTTAGTTCAATTTGCTTTTTAACTAAACTTTCCTAAGCATCTTGGAACTGACTTGGAAGCTAGTATTTCTGCTTGGATTAGAGCAATCTAATTCAGAATCCATTTTCACTTAGCTCAAGAGATGATAGAAGGAATGCATAACAATTGTCCAAGTCCCAGTCAGGAAGGTCCCTTTGCTGCAGGTATCGGATCATGGTGAGAGTTGAGGGCAGGAGATATGATGGGGACACATTTAGGGCCTTGGAATAGCAGCTTCTTAGATGGGGATAAAGAAGAGTCTAGTTATGGTAGCTACGTCTGTGATTTCTACTCTGGAACATCTACCTAGACTGGGGGAAGAAGAAGGTAGAATTTAATACTGACAAAATAAAAGTAACACTTCTTGCCCAAACTCTTAGCCTTATTGGCTATGAGGTATTCATCCTACAGTGTGAAAATCAAGACAATCATAGTGAAAGGTTTGCAGAATTGATACATACATTAAAAATAAGGCATTTCATGGGAGCAGAGACCTCTACTGTTCCTTCTCAGGACAGCAGTGACTCTGAAGGAAGTGAAGTCCAGAAGCAGCCTACAGAGCTGATTACTTCATCTGTGGTCAGACTTCTACTATGTTTGAAGTCCATCACATTCGTTTATGTTCGGAGAATTGGTTTTATCCAGATTTTTCATAACCACTCTGAAGGTCTGACAGGAGGCCAGACATTCTTCTTGTGTGCTGGCTTCACTCCAGCAAGTTTTGAGCTCAAAAGCCTCCTGGGATTCATGCATTTCTGGGACCAATCTGTGGATTTGCAAAGAATTTTAAGTGAGCACAAAACTCCTTGCAATAAAAAAAGAGAGCACAAGCTCACCCCAGCCTTTGCTGCTAATGCAGTTTGAAACAAACAAAGCAAAAGGTGATTATGCATTAGAGGTGACAGGAAAGTGTTACTAAACAAAAACTCACCATTGTCAAAAAATAAAATCCCCTTCCCTTGGGTGCCTGCAACTACCTCTCCACCCCGCACTTGCTAAGCCTCCTCGAAAGGCCACGCTGGTATTTAAGAGCCAAATGTGCTTTTGTCTAATAGCCAAATGTTGGTGCTAAGTGGGTGTTTTATTGGTCCCTACTTGAAGCAACTCCTTTAAAAAAGAAGCTGTGTGTGTGTGTGTGAGTGAAGGTGAGCATATAATATGGTGCACACGTGGTGGTCAAAAGACAGCTTTGGGTTCTGGTCCTCCCTTTCCCCCTTATTTGAGGCAGGGTCTCTCCTTGGTCATCAGTATATGTGACAGGCTGACTGGCTTGTGAACTTCCAGGGATGGTCCTGTTTCTACCTCCCATCTTATCATGGGAATGCTGGGATCACATATGCATGCAACTGCATTTGGATTTTGTGAGGCTTCTGGGCAAAATCAGGTCATCATGCTTGAATAGCAAGTGCTTTTACCCTCGGTGCTGTCTTCCCAGCTCTGGGCCAGTTCTCGATGCTCATAGAGCTGGGCTGTGCACAGTTGTCCTTATGGTCACATGGACCTTGGAGGTCCCCAGTTACTGTCATGCTAGAGCATTCTCCCTTGTTAATTTGCTACTATTGGCTGAAATGTTTTTGAATCTGCATTTCTTTTTTTTGTAAATTTTTTTTCAGATAATAAGGGATTTATTATATTTACAAAATGGACAATGAGTATTGTTTATTTTAGCAGTAGTTCGGTTTTTAATTTTTTGAATATATCTAACATAAAACTATAAATTTTGCTGGTCAAAACTATGATTGCATTATCCTTATTACACATCACAATATAGAAAACAGTGCAAAACAAAAGTTATGCATGACAGAAATTGCAATAGCATTTGATTAACAGGGATGTTCTATTTATGAATAAAATATAGATAATTGAGTTCATTTGATAAAATATTAAAATATTATTTTAAATCTGCATATTAAACAAATTGACTATATAAACATCTTGCTGTAAAATGAGATATAGTTTTATTTATTTATTTTTCAAGCAGAGAGATACAGAGAGAGAGAGAGAGAGAGAGAGAGAGAACACCAGGGCCACCACCTTAGGGGTCTGGCTTATGTGGGTCCTGAGGAATTGAACCCAGGGCCTTAGACACCAGAGGCAAGTGCCTTATCCGCTGAGCCATCTCTCCAGCCCTTGAATCTGCATTTCTATCTGTTATGTCAGAAGAGCTTTTTCCATAGATTTTAAAATTCCTTTTGTCTTAAGTCAAACAAAAATCAATAGCAATTCTGTGCTGCTTGGTGGACCACTCTCTAACTGCAAGACTCTGTTGGGGCTGAAGTAGTAACAGCAGTGACGAGCAGTAGAGGCTGTGGTGCATCTCTCTAGGGCCTCTACCTCATGCTGGTGTTCACGGCATATAGGTTACTGTAAAAATATTTCCAAAAACTGAGATCTTACATGGTTATCAATAACAAATCTTAATCTATTTTTGAAGTTGATGAGAGGAGCGGCTGGAAGGCCGTTGGATGGTATGTACTTTCCTTTCTTCTCATATCCCCACATGTAGTTTAAAGAAATTTATTATGTGAAACTCGGCTATTCCTTAAGCTCTGCAAATTCCAGACAGAGGACTTGATGAAGTGTTCACTGAAAGCAAGCATACTTAAGCACAGTGAGCTGCCTGGGGGACGAGGTCAATAACAAAACCAATACACAACCAGATTGAAGATGCTGTGTATATAATCCTTTAACTAGTCAACTTATTTGGGCCAAGTCTACCATTGCCTAGAGATAGCCTTGAGAGTTCCCTGGGCTTTACTGTTGCCCAGAGATAGCCCAGAGAGCCTTCCTGAGCTATATGGGGTTCTTCACTTCTTGTGGATTTATTAAACAAATGTTCATGCAGAACACACCCAACCTGGGAGATACATGGTTCAACATATTTTCCTTGCTACCCTGTGTGTATTCAAGAAAATCCCCTACACTCATTGGACTCATAGGCTTTATTTTGAGATTCCTGCTTATTAAACAATATAGTAAATAAGTCAGTTGTTCAATATGGCACAAGCTTATCAATGTTAACAAGCATAAGAAAACAGATATCTGGATAAGAGACCATGTATTTCAGTCTTAAGTAGGGAATTCAAAGGGTCCTCTTGGAGAAAATAATATTTGAGCAAAACTTGATGTGGAAAGTAAGTCCTGCAAATACTTAGAAGAAGACCCTCCTTAGCTGAGGGGACCATTCTTACTAAGGCCCTTTGAGCAAGTCTATATAGTACTGTTGTGTCCCTGTCACCAAGACACTTGACTTGAGGGGAGAAGAATTTATTGTGTCTTGTGGCTTCAGTGGGTTCAGCCCCAGGTCCTGAGACCTTGTGCTTGGGCAGAGTATCAAGACAGCAGGAGGGAATTCTTTGCCTGTTGGCAGACAGGGAGCAGAGAGAGTGAGGAGCTTGGAGGAAGACATAGCCTGCAAAGTCACGCCCCTAGAAGCCCACTTCCTCCTTATGTCTGCAGAACCTCCAAATTAGCCTCATCAGCTAGGGACCAAGTGAGCCTATGGAGAACGTTTCCTGCTCAAACCATCACCAGATGTATCTAGTGTGTCCACAAACACCAAGGAGGCCACGGGAGTGGAGATGATGAGATGAGACTGGAACTGAGACCAGCTCATGGCTGGAATATTTCTTGTTCTTGGGAGCTGCCTTTCCCTAGGTGTCTTCAATGGCCACTCCTTGTTTGCCACTGTGTTGAATGTGTTCTCTGCAGAGGTAAGAAGAGTCCATTATGGTTTTGATATCATACTAGGCCATGTCTGATGTGTTCATTGTTCATCTTACATTTTACAGGACATTCTGAATGTAGAACAATTAAATTTGAATGGATGGTACACACAAGGAGCTGTGATGGTAGAAGCCTGAGGTAGGCCCGCTGTGGTCTAAAATGTCATCATCAATGTAGTAGAAATGGTACTTCTTACTTGACTAATCTGTGCCAAATATAAATTCTGTGGTAGAATGTGTCTCACTGAAACATGAAGCCATTTTTATCAGTTGATTAACATTATATAGCTGGGCTAATTTATTCAGCCAAATAGCCTATTCACTATGTTAGATAGACAACTGTTTTGTTTCCAGATATATTGATCATCATAGAATCTAATTCAATCTATTCGAAGTAGTGAAAGTATGGATTCTTTGAGGTTTAGATCCCAAATGACACTAAGCTTTCTGTATAATGTTTTCATTCCCTAGATGGGGGTGTGTATGGGTGTACATACTCTCAGTCAGCTCTGTGAACATTTGCTCACTTGTCTGATCATCAGTTTGTATATGTTTCTGAACCTTGTCTTCTATTGAAAATACTCTGGGGCTGGAGAGATGGCTCAGCGGTTAAGGCACTTACCTCGAGTGCCCAAGGCCCTGGGTTCAATTCCCCAGTACCCACATAGGCCAGACCCACAAGGTGATGGCCCTGGTGCTCGCTCTCTCTCTCTCTCTCTCTCTCTCTCTCTCTCTCTCTCTCTCTCTCTCTCTGCTTGAAAATGCTTAAATAAAATATTTTTTTAAAAAATGAAAATACTTCTATCCACAGAATTCAGAATGGCACTTCCCCACTGTTATCCTCAGAGGAAAACTAGTGAATTTCAAGGAGTTCCTGACTATATAATGTGTTCCTCTTTCACTCAGAATGTAAAATGACTCAGCAGTCATTGTTCTTCAAGGTGAAGAAGCAATTTTATCTAGTGGTGAAAAATGGGAGAGAATCAGATGCCCTGATAATGTAGTTTCCCAGTACTGTTGGCAAAGAAATATGACCTTCCCAGAAAGGGCAATCTCAAAAGGCTAGCTCCCAAGTATAATTGTTAAAAAATACATTTTCTGGCCCTTGTTGCTCTTACAGCTCACAGCCCAGAGCAGGTTGTTAAGGGCAAGTGTGGACTAGCTCAGAAGACGGGATGGAAATGCTTCCAGTTCTGTTTATTACTTGTAGATGAGGTTGCTATTGAGGGCATCCTTTGAAAATAGAGACATTAGGGAAATTCAGGGCTTGGATTCTGGCCACTTTTCATGGTTCTGTTTCCCTAAAACATAATAACGTCTCACTGTTGCCCACCTTATCTTTGGTGGGCAGCTACAACTACTGTGACCCATTATTTTTCTTTTTTCTTGTCCATAATGAGTTACATTATTTAGTGGGCAAACAATGAGTTGTTATCCCCAATTCTCTGATGCTCCCCCTCCCCTACCCCCAACCAGCTGGATAACCTCCTCCATGGGTCGTCTGGATCAGTCCTTGTGACAGGCGACCCTGGATAGCCTAGTATTCAGCCAGGTTCTCCTGTCCCTAGTATGTTGTTACTGAGGGGTGCCATGCCTCTGGATAGTCCCCCCACCATGGCTCTCACAATCTTTCCGCCCCCTCTTCCGCTCAGTTCCCTGAGTCGTGGTGGGTGAGTATTAAGGCTGCTTTAATGTTGTGAGCTTAGGGGTCTTTGTGTCAAAAATCACTGGTTTCTGTCTCACTGGCTTATCCTGTGTTGATTGAATGGCTGTGGCTGTGGGTCCCATTGTTCATGATGGGACCCATTCTTTTTCTAGCTTACCACTGACCAGGTTTGTTTTCCATCTTGGCCTCTCTTCTGAAGTGGTTACTGGGTATCATTTTCCATTTATTTCTGCAGTTTGAGGATCTCAAAGGGATGGACTTTGAATTTTATAGAACACTGAATATAATCTTGTTTGTGACTTAGAGGTGTTGGGTTTTGAGTCTGAAATGCTCCCACACACCCCCAGGCTTATGTGTATTTGGACACTGGGTCTCCAGCTGGTGGTGGTTCTGTGTTTGGGTCATTATTCAGCCTTTGGGACACAGGGCCAAACTGGTAGATATAGGCCACTGGAAGTTGGCAGTTAAGGGTTATAGCCTCAACCTGCTTCTGGTTTTTCTTTCTGCTACTTGATCTGCCAAGATGTGAGCAAGCTGTCCTGCAACCTTCATTAGAAGAACATTCTATCACAGAGGCTGAGCATGTGGTTCAAACAACTCAATTCATAGAATGTTCTTGCTAAACCATGAACTAGAATAAGCCTTCCTCCTTTCTGTGGCTTCTGTCAGATATTTTGTCACGACAAGAGAAAAGTGACTAATACAAGAAGCTAATTTTGATGCAGATAGAGAGGTTTTGTCTGGCTGGCCTTCCTGCTCTAGTTAGACTGGGACTCAGGACAGAAGGGGAAGAGGACAAGGAGAACCAGGGTGTCGGTGGCCTCTTGTGATAGCTTTTCCCAAAGATCCTCATCCTCTTCATCCAGTCATAAGAACTTTCAGCCTAACACATCCCAGCTCAAGTATGCAATCATCCCAGGGCCGAGTAATACTAATGTATGGAGTGAAGATTGATTTTCGCTGATGCCAGTACTCACTCACCTGTGCTGAGTTTCGGAACTGTGGCTTTGTATGCCAGAATCTATAACTTCCTTCACAAGAATGAAGAAAAAGTGAAAGGAAGATGATGCTCATGCGTCCTTAAAAGCATTTTAACAGACTTTGAAAGGGCTGATGTGGTGGTTCAGTGGTTGAAACGACTTCTGCACAAGCATGATGACTGGATTTCAGATCCTTGGAAACCACACGAAGCTGGATGCAAGTATCTCACAGAGGTTTAATCCGAACGCACCTATGGCAATGGGGAGCAGAGTTCGGAAAACCCTAAGGCTCTTCAACCAGGTAGCCGTGCACTTGCAGTGGTCAAGCAACACGAGAGGCTGGGCCTCAAACCAGGTGCAAGATGAGAGGACCAGCAACCCAAAGTTGTCCTCTGACCTCCACATGCCTTCCTGAGCACGCACACACCCATACACCCATGGACACCCGCACATACATACACATACACGCAACATACAAAAAACCTTTATATACTCACTTTAAAAATTCGGGATAACAATGCATTGTTTGCCCACTAAATAATGTAACTCATTATGGACAATAAATATATATTTTAAAAAAAACTCAAATGAATTTTAAAGGATACCTTATTCTCAAACACAGTGTTTTATTCTGTCATTGAAGCCAAACCAGAATCATGGAGTCTATTTTGTATTATATATTTATCAAAAATTTATAAATATTCACTTTGGAAAACCATCGTTGACTGAATTATTGTTGGAATAGTTTGTCATTCTAGAAGGATTTCAGTTGGTGAATTGAAGAAATGCTCAGAGGACTTGAGTTTCAGCACTGCTCTGTTGGCTCTGGGCAGGAATGTCATAGTTGCTAAGATCACAGTGAAAGGAAGAAACATGAGTACTCAGCACTCCTGTGAGGGGTCTTGTCCTTCTCTTATCAAAATCTGATTTGACCTCTAGATCTAGATGGCAGTCTATCCTGAACTATGTTGAGTCACCACACAGGAATGCAAACTCTAAATGATGTGGAATTCTGTAGGACAAGTGTACACCTTCCCTTCCCCTCACAGCCATATTACAGTGGGAACAACAAGGAGAAATAGCGCAGAACTGACTCACTAAAGAACCTGGAAATAAAACGGAATATATGAACCTTATTTGATTTTATTCAAAGGAGACGACTTCTCAAATGATAGGAGAGATGTGGACTCAGACTGATGGGTGATATCAAAGAAATTCTATCGGTTTTGAGCTTATGATAATTATAATAGTTGGCTCCTATGGTTTTCACGTAGCACCAATCTTTTAGGGACACTGGATTATTCATGGAAATACTGCAAACAACATACATGAACGATGCACATAAAAAGAGAAATATAGTGAAGTGAAAAGTACATTGGTTAAAATGTACAGTTTGTTTCAAAATTTAGCTTATATTCCACAGTGAGCCTATTTCTATTTCCTTGGAATTATGTCACACAAATGAGTCAGACGGGACTCTGACATGATTCAGGAATACTTGATGTTTTGCTGTCAATCATATACATATACTCCTGGTGTGACACATAAATGAACTATTCCAATTGGATCCTGAGTACTACTAGTTTTGTTTCAGAAATAATTCTTTGTTTTTGATGCTCTTTTGCTTAATTCCTTATATATGTTGTCTTCATATATGAACTATGAGCTAAATTATGTAGCCAGCATCTTCTACATAAATAATATTGAATATTGGTATAAGATAAAAGAAAGAACTCCACACAGCACTTGAAAATTGTATATTATCAAAGAGGCTAATCACTAATTAAAATTCACCCAATAATTTGTGAATGCACAAATGAAACTTCATTTAGTATAATTGAATAATTGAATTTTTGTGAAAACAAAAAGAATACACCCGTTCATTCTTCTTGTAATACCAGTATTTTGATTGTGTTTTTGCAAGATTTCAAAGAACAATTGTTTATAATATGCTTTTTTTTGGTTGTTCAAGGCAGGTTTAGCTCTAGCCCTGGCTGACCTAGAATTCACTATGTAGTCACAGGGTGGTCTTGAACACACACACCTGGTCCTACCTCTGCCTCTTGAGTGCTGGGATGAAAGGTGTGTGTCATCATACCCAGCCTAAAATGTACTCATTTTTTTTTCATTTTGAGTATGCATTTAATTTTTTTATTGTCCATAATGAGTTACATTGTTTAGTGGGCCAACAATGAGTTGTTATCCCCAATTCCTCATTTCCCCCCTTCCCCATCCCCAGTCAGCTGGATATCCTCCACCGTGGGCCATCTGTATGGTAGGGGAAATGTACACATTTTTAATGATGATACAGAGAAGCATGTAGAACAGAAAGCTCTTTATAAAACTTCTTGCTTTGTTTTGACATTAAGAAACTTTCTGTAGTGGGCAAGACCAAGGCAACACACACCTGTATTTCCGAAACGCTGGAAGCTAATGCAGGAGGATTGAGAGCTATTAGCCTAGACCACATAGTGAGTTCTCCCTCACAAAGAAAAGAAAGGCAAAGAAGGAAGCCAGAGGGAAAGAGGGGGAAACAGAATGTGAGGCAGTGAGAAGGGAAGGGAAGGAGGAAAGATTGGCTGACTTTTGGGGCTCTGTCATGGTTTGATCCAGGTGTCCCCCACAAACAAATGAATGTGTTCTGGGTAATCGATCCTCAGCTGATGGCAGTTTGGATTTTACAAACTCGATGGAGCTGTGTTGTTGGGGGCAGGCTTTTGGGGTTTGTAAACCAGCTTCCCCTTGCCAGTGTTTGGTTCACCTTTCTGTGGCTGTTTGCAGTGCTGTGGTGGAGGTGATGTCCACACCTCTGCTCATGCCATCATTTTCCCTGCCAGGATGGAGTCTCCCCTTGAGTCCATAAACCAAATAATCCCATTCCTCTACAAGCCACTTTTGTTTAGGTTCTTTCTGTGCAGCAACTAGAAAGCTGACCGCAACAGGCTCCTATCACACATGAACACCTCAAAAAGAAAGTGGATTTTTCTTTATTAATAAAGACATTTTCTTGATAAACCATTATAAAATTATTAATTAAAATAATAGCCAGATGTACCCAAAAAGCTTTATTCAATCTGTAGACACAACCATGTTAATTTCATTTTTATTCTTTCAAAAGATGACACTATAATCAGAAACTGGAGCGGTAGATAGCTCAATAGGAAAATCAGAAGTGTTATAGGCATGAGGACCTGAGTTTGATCCCCAAAGCCTATGTAGTAAAAAGTAAATAAATACATAAAAGGCCAGGCATGGTAGGAGGATCTCAGTAGTTCTCTGGCCAGTCAATCTAATCTCATTGATGAGCTCCAGGCCAACAAGAAACTTGGTCAAACAGCAGGTGGGCTGTTCTATATTCAAGGTTGTCCTTTAACCTATGCCCCCCACACACAAATGTGCATCTGCACTCACACAAACACACTTCCCTACACAAAATCCGAATACTGTTATGGTATTAAGAATAATTCCTGGGCTCAGGGAGATGGCTCAATGGATAAGATGGCTGAGTGTGCAGGCATGAGGACCTGAGTTTGTTTTCGAGCACCTACAGAAAAACATGCCAGGTAAGCACAGCACTGAGGGGAGCAGAGGAAGGAAGTCACTGAGTCTGAAAGTTGGCATTAGCTCCAGGTCCAGTGGAAGACAATGTCTCAAGGAAATAAAGGAGAAGAGAGAAGAGGTCAGCTCATGTCCTCCTCTGGCCTTCTTGGGGTCTACACTGCGTTCACACATATACACTACGCATACTCCTCACACCAGAAATAATAAGAGACTAACTCTCATGTTTAATTTTAGAGTCAATGTCCAAGTGCAGACATATTTTGTTTTCACATGACTCCTCTAACAAAACAGGAACTTCTTAGGTTTTCAGTGCCTTGTAAAATGGGAAGTAAACACAGCCTGCCCTGCCCAAAACATATCACTTACTTTTAAGCTAAGGGACTTTTTTCTTTGCCTTGCTAACAGCAGGCCCCTTTAAATCACTAGAAGAAATGGAATTTGAGCTCTGCACAGTGGTCCATACCTATAATCATCGCACTGGATAGTATAAAACAAAGAACAAATCGAATAGGCCTTTATCCACAATGCTTGGGACCAGAGGTTTTTCTGTCTTTGGAAATATTTGCATATTTATAATACATTTGGGAGGGGGGCCAAGTATAAACATGAAACTAATTTTTGCTTCATAGAGATCCTATGCACATATCCTGGAGGTCATTTTAGATTTTCATGGCTTTTGCATGAGTGTCTGCTAAGCCATCAGAGTTATGGAGTCACATTGATACTCAAAGTTCAAGGTTAGTGATGCTCAGTCTGCGTTTCTCCTTTGGGGTTATCCTTCCCACAGTGCCATTGAATGGCTTGCAGAAAATGGAGCAGACACTTGAGCTACAAGACACTTTAAAAACAGCACATGTGTGCATGTGTGGTGTGCATGTGTGTGCATGTTCATGTATGTGTTGGAGCACATGCGAGCATGCATTCAGCGGCCAAAGGTCAATGTAAGCTGTCATCCTTGTTCCCCATCTTATTCTTTGAGACAATGTCTTACACTAAACCTAGGATTCACCTGATTTTGCTAGATGAGACAGCAAGCCCCAGGAACCCTCCTGTCTCTCCGCCACTGCAGGCAGGTGCCACCACACCGGGATATTATGTGGCTTCTGACGACCTGAACCCAGGACCTTGCATTGTACATCAAGCACTTTACACACTGAGCCATTTCCCAGCCTGTAGAGAAACTTTTGCGCTCAATCCTGTTTGACTGAAGTCATGTTAGATCTAGCTTTGTGTGTTTCCCTTATTTTCAGTTTCTTCCACTGTCTCCCTTCCAAAATAACAAATGTCCAGTTGCTTTCTATCTCGAAGCTCAGGAAGCTAACAGAAAACATGTTTACCCAACTAGATATCAAATCAATTGTGAGAAGTGAATTTTGTACAAAATTAAAAGGAATTCCATTCTGTTTGATAAAAATTGCTTGACTGATCTCTGTGTTCATAGTTTATAAATATTTTTTCCCTGACCCATGAAGGAATGGAGCACATGCTTTTATTCTTGTTTTGGTGAGACTTTGGCCATCATAGAAATTTAGATCAGATTGCAAAGTTTGTTCTTGATCAAGGCTGGGCAAGGACCTGGTCTCCTGTGTTTGAGAGTTAAAGGTCTTACTTGTGGGCAAGAGCTTATGTCCCACAACCTAGATCATCACAGTGCTTCTTGGAATTTAGTCTTATGTAGTGTTGCGGTCAGCTTTCTAGTTGCTGCGCAGAAAGAACCCAAGCAAAAGCAGCTTATGGAGGAATGGGTTTATTTGGCTTACGGACTCGAGGGGAGACTCCATCCTGGCAGGGAGAATGATGGCATGAGCAGAGGGCTGGACATCACCTCCGCCACAGCACTGCAAACAGCGGCAGGAAGGTGTGCCAAACTCTGGCAAGGGGAAGCTGGCTTATAACCCCCCTAAGCCCATCCCCAACAACACAGCTCTAATGAGGTTCTAATTCCCGAATTGCCATCAGCTGAGGATCTATCTAGCAGAACACATTCATTTGTTTGTGGGGGACACCTGGATCAAACCATGACATGTAGGATCCTTCTTCCAAGGCATCTATGGACAGCACGCCAAACTGAGATCAAGCTGAGTGTCTGGGTTTGGGGAGTAGAGAAATAGCTGAAATTGTGCAAGCCCTTCTGCTGCACTGCATCCCATCTGCATCCTGAAACAAACCCCAGCCCATCGGCACACGATGAGTTATCAGGTGAGCTAAATTTGGACTCCAAAGATGTCTGTGTGGATCTCTCTTTTCCAAGGTCTTTGTTGTTTTCTGAAGTCAGCCCAGACTGTTCAAGGACAAGGCTACATGACTATTTTGCATAGATATATTATGTCCTTCATTACACATGACTTGCTATTTATTCTGGCTGAGAACAATAAGCTTTTTGGGGGGTGGAGAAATGCGATTCATTGCATTCTTTCCAATCCTCTTGTGGTTTGAGAAATCCGTCTATTTTACATATTAGATATGACAGAATGCATGGCAGCTGAGGCGGGAGGGTGAAGAGAGTGAAAATTTGGCTGGGTGGCTTTAAATCCATATCACATGCTTCAGTTCATGAAGTCCCCACTTGATATGAACACTGCGTGTCATCTCAAAACCTAACCGTAGTGAGATGGGCCTGGTAGTACATGCATCTAATCCAGAATTCAGAAGATGGCACAGGAGGGTCAAAAGTTTGAGGCTATTTGGGTTGATTCCAATTCCTTGCTATTATGAATTGCGCGAATGGTGGAGGAGATTCTCCAGAGACATCGCCCCCTTCAACAACAACACACAAAAGGGGAGGAAAATAAAGAAAACCTGGCTCCCTCTCGTGCAGTTCATAACACCTAACCTATGGACAGATACAGTATGTGCACCAAGGAAGGACCCCAGTGGATAGGGGGCAGAGAGGAAGGAAACGGGGACACATTCACAAGATTTGCTCATAAAATGTGTATATTTATTCATAATAAAGATATTTTTTTTAAGTTTGAGGATAACCTGGACAACATAAAAGATCCTATTTCAGGTTCAAAAATGGGTCAATTTTTGTTTCTTAAACATGTATGTACTTTCTGATGCTTTTTCCCCCAGTTCCACACCCCAGTACCCTAACAGCAGTTAGAGTTATTTCTTCAGAGGGGGGATTATGACAGGGTCAGGCGTCTGTAGGGAATACACCCCTCTTTAGTGGGAGGTATCTAGCTAGAGCTACAACCTAGGGGCTGATTGGTCAAATATGAACCAATCAGCTGTCTCTCTGACTCACCTGGGAAAAGAACTTAAATTGACTTCCCTAAAGGAAGCAGGTCTCTTTCTCCACATGGCCTGGCCGCAGAAGAAACTCTGAATTTCCAGGAAGGTAAGGCCCCAGACTTTTTCCCTCATGAACTTCTCCTCTTGATGGGAGCTCCTTGTTATCTTTTTTGTTTCTGCTTATTTAGCTAAACAATATAAGTTCTGTTTAACTCTCTGACACGTGTTTTCCCCACACTTGTGGCTGGAAAACTCTGTAACTCCCCACGTTCCCTTAAATAATAAAGTCTCCCACTACACTTTAAAAAAAAATCCTATTTCAAAAAGAAAAGAAAATCAAAGTACTATAGCAGTTTTCATAATCAATATAATATGCTCTCATTTCATAGGACAGGAAACTGAGGTCTTAAGAAGTAAAGCCTGAGACAGGCTTTTCAGGATTGGTGGACCCACAGGGAGTCTGTACATCATTCTTCATTCAAATATCTTAACATCCTGTCGGCAGGGATAGAAGCTTGCAAAAGTGAGGAAAGCTTGTTTCTGCTCACTGACTATTTCAGCAGGAGTCGGACACATCATATATTGGCTTTCAAGCAGAATCAAAGAGATCTCTGTTGGATGTACTTTATCCCTCATTGCTCTAGTGATGGTCTAGTGACCCTTAGAATTCTGTGGCCTGTTTCTGTACCTTCTTCTGTTCTGATATTTAGAACTCATCACTAGAAAGCAGCAGGAGAAGACGTAAAACCTGATTTTCTTGTATCATCGGGTATTACCATGTTCGCTTTGCGTGTGAGCGTACACATGCATGCATGCACACATGTACACACATGTGTAAGTAGGTGGCTCAGGATTGAACCTAGAGCCTTGTGTATGCTAGGGAAGCATTATTCCACTGGGGGTACATTCATTACTTCTTTAAAGCCATGAGTGCCTGATCAAATGCTCCTCAATGAATAAATAAAAAATCAGCTGAATGGATGCTGTGTTAGTTTTCCATGATTGTAACAAATTCCTGAGATAAGTAGATCATTAGGTCCATTGTTGCTCGGCCCCATTGTCTTGTGGCTGGTGGGGAAGTGAACCACGGCAGGGGCACGTGGTAAGGCAAAGCTGCTTATAGCCCAGAAACAGGGAGAGGAAGAAGAAGAGGTTCAGTTTCCCCAGCATCCCTTTCAGTGACACGCCCCATAATCTCAGATCTTCCAACCAGGCCTCACTCTCCAATGCTCCACCACCTCCCAAGAGCGCTCTGGGCCAGGGGCCAAGCCTGTAGCAGTTGGATCTCTGGGAAATATTGTTGATCCAAAGTGTAGCAGATACTTTATATTTTACATGTCTGTATTGCTTTGTAGTTTACAAAGTGATGCCACAGGTACAATCAGGCAGTTTTCACCTCCAAACCCAAAGGTTAAGGGGTCTCAAAACCAGTCACTCACATGCAGACCACAGCCATTAGTAGGTTCAGAACACATCTGCTCTTTAATTCTGAGTTTCATGACACTGTGGAACTTGGAATTATTTTGAGTTTCCTGTACACAGTGACAGCATTGAGCCTGGATATATGCAAAAAAGAGGAAGGCGAGAGGGTTGTTGAGTAGCTGAAATTTCAAGCCAAGAAGAATAGTCACTTTGTGCATAGTTGCAGAGGGGAGGCAATGACTCTGGATATTCTCCCCCACTGTGGCTCTTACAATCTTTCCACCCCCTCTTCCACTCAGTTCCCTGAGTCATGATGGGTGAGTTTTAAGTCTGCTTTGTTGAGACCTTAAGTTTCTCTGGATTTCTGTTGGATATTGAAAGGTCAATGGAGACAGACACCAACAAAGTTATCTGACTTGCTGTGGTGATAGATCTCTTGTTTATTTTGCCACTTTTTCATAGGTTTCATTTGGACCCAACACACAAAGGGGAAAAACAAAAACTGGCTACCTTTGTGCAGTTCATAACCCCCTATCCCATGGACTGATCCAGTATTCCCGTGGAGGAGGGCCCCCAGTGGGTTGGGGACAGGGAGGAGGGAAATGGGGGTACCATCACAAGATTTGCTCATGCAGTGTACGTAATTATTGACAATAAAGATGTTTACAGGGCTGGAGAGATGGCTCAGCTGTTAAGGCACTTGCCTCCAGTGCCTAAGGCCCTGGGTTCAATTCCCCAGGACCCACACAAGCCAGACCCACAAGGTGGTGGCCCTGGTGTGCTCTCTCTCTCTCTCACTCTCTCTCTCTCTCTCTCTCTCTCTCTATATATATATATATATATATATATATATATGTATATATATATATCTGCTTGAAAATGAATAAATAAAATAATTTTTAAAAAGATGTTTACAAAAGATAAGAGTAACCACTTAAATGAATGTCCATTATCCTTAGCACTACGGCTGGCAGTAGAAGTCCACACAGGAGGCCTGATATTAACATTTCCTGAGGCTGGAAAAAGAACGTTATGTCTAATTCTCTAATGATGTCAGTAAGGTGCCACAGAGACACCATCAGAACAAGGTTTTGGTAAATGGATGATTTACCCAAAGCAAAAGATGGAAAGAGGCCAGGCCTTCTTCACTGAGGTGGGATGAGAGCACAGGCCCATTGCGGGCGACAAGGGAAGACGGAAAGTCAGAGACATGTGGGAGAATGAACCGCTGGACCAGTGGGGAAGGAAGCCTGAGAATGTGTTCATTCTGTTCTTACCTAGGATGTAACCTGTTCATCAAGGCCGGAAGAAGCTAGTCAACTTCAGCATTAACGTTTTCACATTCCAGTCTTTTCAGTACTATACCTTGTCTCTGCACAAACGAGCATTTAACCAACAAAAGGTTGTATCATTTAATGTCTCATTAAAAAACAAACACCTTTCTAAGGCAAATATCACCTCCTTAATTCTAGACAGCCTGACAACCTAGTTTAGAGGAATAGTGAAGGATGTGACCTCAAAGGAGCACCAGCCTGTTTGAGACCTTGGTAAGTTGCATGGTATCTAAAGACCATGGAGGGCAGGTGGCAAGAATTACCATCTGGGGCTGGAGAGATGGCTCAGCGGTTAAGGCACTTGCCTCCAGTGCCTAAGGCCCTGGGTTCAATTCCCCAGGACCCACATAAGCCAGACCCACAAGGTGGTGGCCCTGGTGCGCTCTCTCTCTCTCTCTCTCTCTCTCTCTCTCTCTCTCTCTCTCTCTCTCTCTCTTGTATCTCTGCTTGAAAATGAATAAATAAAACGTAAAAAAATTAAAAAAAAAAGAAGAATCTGTGTAATCATATCCTGTGCTTGTTTGGGGTTAATGTTAATCCTTTTCCTGCTTTGTGGATTTCTTTCCTATTGTTAAAAAAAAACATTTTTATGGGAGCAAAATAAGGTACTTCAACTATATGTCTTATCTATCTATATGTATAGCCTTAGTTCGTTAGTACGAGACCTATATTATTCAGTGGTATGGGCATATTAATAAAAGGCATATTAATGAAAAAGGTGGCCAAATGTTACCAACATAAACACCACATCCACGAGTTCAGTTACACAATTGTATTTATTTATTCTTAGAAAACAAGAAGGATTATTTCCATATCCAGGGGTTGAGGCCGAAATTCAAAACCTTAGTTGTATTTCGGCTTGGGAAAATAGCAGAGATCTAAAATTAGTCTTATTAGCCCACAGATATGTACCCAGCCAAATTTCATGTGGTATTTTAAAGTTCATTGAGTTGGATAGTTCAAAGTAGCACTGGGCAAAGCAAATAGAAAGTACACTTTTCAACATGTTTTTAGTTTTACTTGGTAAGCTATCAAAATCATTTAAGGAATGTATTTCCATTTTTATGATAGTGATACTTAAAACATTTAACAACACAAAAATGTATTTAATATGAAAATATTAAACTGTTTTTAATCTTTACTAGATATAATTTGTTATATAAAAGAAAGCAATCTTTTGTGGTTACAGTTCTTCGTTCTTAGCAACAGATTTACACCAACTATATGTGATAATGACCAGTATTAGAGCCATGATGTTGGAACATTTTTAAAAATATGATTTATTTATTTACATGATGGAGAGAAAATTTGAGAATATAGCACACCAGGGCCTCTTACCACTGCAGAAAAACTCCAGATGTACATACCACCTTGTGCATCTGGCTTTACCTGGCTTTTTATGGGTGCTGGGGAATTGAACCTGGACCAGCAGGCTTTGCAAACAAACACCCTTAACCACTGAGCAATCTCCCCAGCACCCAGAACATTGTCTAAAAGACATTTATGATTGTTTCTTTTTTATATAGCTATTTTAAATTTAGATTTAACCCAGTAACTTAGATATTGCATTAACCCTGCCTTTTGAGGGAACCAGTTCATGGAATGTTATCTCTTTCATGATGAAAGAAGGCATCCATTTGCAAAGCAAAAAGTATAACTCAATCTTATGCTTTATTGACAGTCAGTGACACCCATGAATTTAGATGACACTCTTTCTTTACCTTGAATCACTCAAGAAAGAGTTGGTAATCCATGAAGATTGCAGCTTCATTCAGTATGATACCTACCATAAGAAATATCATATTTTAAGTAGCACAAAATGGCTAACACCATTAGAGTAGAGGTGAGACAGAGACACAGTGTATTATTCAGGGTTCTCTAGAGGAAACAGAATTGATAGAATGGGTTATAGTAAAAGGGAATTTATTGGGGTAGCTTACGACAGTCCCACAATAGCAGTCTGCAGGCCCACAGGTGAAGGAACCAGTAGCTGTTCAGTCCACGTGGCTGGATGTCTCAGCAGTCCCAATCCAGACCAGAAGGCCTGTTGGCTCCCTGGGGAGCGGCTGCTCTTCAGTCCAAGATGTGAGGCCGAGGAAACTGGGTTCTGATGTCCAGGAAGGGTGGGAGAGCAGGATGCGAGTTCAAGTCTGGAACCAGCACCAGCAGCCAGGGGAGGAAGGAAAAGAAGGAAGTTTTCCTTCCCCCCAAGCTTTCTTGTATCCAGTCTCTTCTGGAAGGCCCACCCACTTGGGGGAAGGGCAACTCCAAAGGAGGAACCTCCTCCTTTTGTCAATCCTTTCTGCAGGCAAGCTCAGAGACCTGCCCAAGATGACTGTAGATTATCAAACAAGGCAAGTTGACAATAAACTTAACCATCACACACAGCATTCTCACCTCCTTTGTTTGCCAATAAACAGTAACATATTAATTGGAATTGTTAAGAAAAACCATAGTAAACCTTTAAGAAAATATTTAAAATCAGACACACAAATGTTTCTGCAGTATTGTAAATTTTCATGGTAGCTGGAAAGTGCAAGCAAGAAGAATGAGCTCCATCTTGTGGAGAAAGCCACCTTGGTCAGTCACCCTCATCACCTCAGTGTTTTGGTGTTTTTCATACTATTTTTAAACCCTTGGGCATTGATGAGTACGGGGGAAGAGGTTATAGATCAAGGCTTGATTGGATCTTTTCCCAGAAAACAAATAGCATTTGTGTGTAGTTTTGTAGTTTCTTAAGACTTAAAACCATTACCAAGATCTATGGCGCTTATTTGCAGTAAGAATAAAGAATGAAACTGGGAGAATTATTTTCTTTCTGAAAATAAATATGGAGATGATGATTAAAACAAACATGTCTTCCACGGAGGAGGATATCCAGCTGGTTGGGGAAGGGGGAGGGGGACATCGGAGAAGTGGGGATAACAACTCATTGTTTGCCCACTAAATAATGTAACTCATTATGGACAATAAAAAAAAAGAAAAGGGAAAAAAATAAAAATAGGTAAGATTGATGAATAAAAAAAAACGGAAAAAAATAAAAATAAATAGGTAAGATTGATGAAAAAAAAACAAAAAAAAAAACATTTCTTGTTTAAAGAGTCCTAAAACTTTAGATGTGGAAGAAATCTAAAAGGTCACATGGTCAAGCTTCCTCGTCTCTAGGTTCTGGATGGAGGGAGCCCTTCCTAAATTAGAATTGAAGAGACCACTTCACCTCCCACAGAAGAACACTAACTGTGGGGAGAAGGGGGGGTCCAGGGCTCATGTTGCTTTTGTACCTTCTGATCAACAATTGTGTATGTACAGGGATAAAAATGAAACTCAAGTTCTTTCCAAAGAAGTTAAAGAAAGGAAAGAATTGGGGGGTTGGGGATATGGCTCAGTGGATAAGAGACTTGCTACATAAACATGAGAACTGAAGTTCAATATCCAAAACCAGCATGTAAAGAGCCAGGCATGGCTGTGCCAGTCCTGACTGCGGTGGAGACAGGAAGTTTGCTGGTTCTCCCTGGTCATCCAGGCTAACCACAAAACAGGGATCTCAGGTTCAGTGAGAGACTCTGCCAGGGATACAAGGCCATAGGGTGATTCTGGAGGAAATCTGGCATGTCCCTTGAGTTTCCACATGTGTGTGCACAGTACGTGCACAACACACATTGGTACACATGCACCTCACATATATCAACAAGTGAAAGGAAGGAAGTTCTGAACAGCCCCAGTGGCAGTATGCATAATATGTGAGCTGAATCAGGGGTGGAAAGAGAGAAGTGTTAGTAGACTGAGATAAGGGCTTCCCCAAAACCTCAACTTTGGTGTATTCTCACAGCAGGTACAGAAAAACACTGTCCAGGCGTGCTCCATAGGCACGCTGGAAAGAATCTCCCTAACTCTGTTTCCCAGCCTGTCACTGCCCATATGGCCACTGGGATTGCATGAAACTCTTCATCTTAGCTTTACTCTGTGCGTCCTCTCTACGTTGACTGCTCTTTCATTTTGGACACATGTGATCTGTTTTCATCCATCACACTGTAACTATTCTGTAGTGTCACCTCATAAAAACTTGGCAATATATTTGCTGATAGAATTAGAGCTGCATCTAAAAACGATAAGCTTTAGGCTTTATCCATGTAATGGAGAGGTACAGAATGACAGAGGTATGCGTCATCTTTTATTCAGTGTAAGAATGCCTTATACCAATAATTACAACCCTGTGACTCCCCTATTCATCTTTGTAAGCAGCAAGAAATATTTCTTTTGGTTTGTAACATTCTTGGCCACAATTGTGATAATACCTGAATATTTGGAAGGGACCAACGCCAACCTCTGGAAAAATGTACTGTTGTTTTATTTCAAAAGTTGTCCTTGTAGCTGGGCATGGTGGCGCACGCCTTTAATCCCAGCACTGGGGAGGCAGAGGTAGGAGGATTGCTGTGAGTTCAAGGCCACCCTGAGACTACATAGTGAATTCCAGGTCAGCCTGGGCTAGAGTGAGACCCTACCTCAAAAAACCAAAAAAGAAAAAAGTTGTTCTTGACTGACTTAGTTTTGTTTGCCCTCCCTAAGTACATAAAAAAATCACCCAAAAGTATTTATGCAAAACATTTTAAGATATCTTTTGAAGACAATGATATATATCATCTATAATTATTTTTCTTTTGAGGAGTATCTCAAAGCATCAAAGAAAATTTCCCTAAAGCAGATGACACCACTGTCATTGCCCATGAGACTTTATATGCACTCATTTAAGTCTCAAGGCTAATCCAGTCTGTATATTTCTATGATTATTATTTTCATTTTACAGAAGAGAAAACCTAGAGATCATGGAAAAATTTGCTTATGGCCACAAGGTTATCCACTTTACCATTCTGCTTCCTGATATGTAGGAAATGGACCAAAAAGGAATATTTTATGTCTCAAATTCATGGTTTACAAGGTTTATTTTACTAATTAAAAAAAAAAAGTTTTTTCTTGCCTGGTGTGGTGGCACACTCCTTTAATCCAAGCACTTGGGAGGAAGAGATAGGAAGATCTCCATGAGTTCAAGGTCACCCTGAGACTACATTGAATTCCAGATCAACATGGACTAGAGCGAGACCCTACCTTGAAAAACCAAAAATAAACAAAAAAAATTAGTTTTCCTTGAATTATCTTTGGATCCTTAAAAATTCTAAGGGTCAGAATTATACTCATGTTTTCCTGTAATTTTTAGAAGTAGAGTAAATTTAAGTCATCATTTGGTGTAACTGGGCTGTGTTATGTCAGTTTTGCCTACAACTTACTACTAGAAAAGATTTGAACTGCTCTTTGTGGGACTATGATAATTTTGAAGCATTTGGAAAACAACTCTGTGTGTTTATTAAAAGCATAAGTCCAAGTTTCCCAGTATCCTTCAAGTGGCTTAGTGAACTTGGGAAAGTACATAGCTATATTTCTCACACTGCCATGTTCTGAAACTGGTGAGGCTGGGTTGCTGCTTGGGGCAGGAGGCATCCTCTGAGCATCCACGGGTCCTCCGCTAGTTTACACGTGAGCATTGGGCACTTGAGTCTACTTGCTCTGTTTGTCACATTGCCATTTTTACGTGTTTAGTGACCTTTGCTTAGAAATCTGTGTTTGTCGTTTTTAAAACGTCTAAGCACTTGAGATGGGACCTGGTCTCTAGTGAAAACATCTGTTTTCTCCATCACAGACTAGTGAGCTTATGTTTCATTAACTTGGAGAAAGATGAGATCCTTAAATGGCACATTACCCTGGGAATTGAGGATTTGGTTGTCATTGTTTGGGGTACCCAGCCCATATTGATTTCCAGCACATAGACTTTGTGCTAAATACATTGTCCATATCATTTTCTATAAATAGGCATCCTTTCAGCTTCCACTACATGGGGAAGAAGTGGTGGGATTAGTTCTTTGGGACACAAAAGAATATCCAGCAAGATCCCTGCTCCCATGAGCTTATTCATCTGCTTATGGAACACCAGTTTTATAACATCACATTTGGAAATCAGTTTCAACAGTAACTTCAGATTTAGAAATCGGTGCCTCACCCTGTCTTCGTGAGCATATTAAACGTGGAGAGCAAGTACTCAGGAAGGCCAGCCAGGGATGAGCCAAGTGGCTGCTCCCCCTTAAGGGTTCAGATGATGTGAAATGCCCTTAAAATGCCACTGGTCTCCTACCCAGAGCTCAGAAAAGCTCTGACTTGTTAGACCACAAGCCCAAGCTCTTCCCATCTCTCAGTGCTAACATACACCCAAGACCCAAGGTGGTGCTGGACAGTGGAGCATGGGCTCCAGCTTAGATCCGGCCTCAGAGCATAGCTGTTAACTGAGACCTAGTATATAAAAGGGGGGACACATGCTGTCTGCTCCATTCGTCTGAGAGTGTCGGAGGACATGGCTGGGGAAGCGCTCTTCTATGTGCTTGGCCCTGACTGGAAATGCTTGGGTCACTTTTTCTCTTAAGAATTATCTATCTATTATATCTCTATATGCATACATACATATGCATGTATTATAAATTGTATGGTAGCGGGCTGGAGGAATGGCTCAGAGGTTAAGGCACTTGCCTCCAGTGCCTAAGGCCCCGGGTTCAATTTCCCAGGACCCACCCACATGGGCCAGACCCACAAGGTGGTGGCCCTGGTGCGCTCTCTCTCTCTCTCTCTCTCTCTCTCTCTCTCTGTCTCTCTGTATCTCTCTGCTTGAAAATGAATAAATAAAATTTAAAAAAATAATTAAAATTGTAATATTTATATATTTATAATTAGAGAAGAAAGTAAAAAAGAATGCAGCTCCCTTTCCCAAAGGAAAGAAGGGATCTGTTGATTAAATTAAATTTGATTAAATTAAAGGGACAGAATGCAAAATGGTTGAGATCCTGTTCAGGCTGGGATCTGCTGCTGCTGCACTCTGCCTACCAATAGCTAATGGCAGGTCAACAGGGGACAGTTTCTGCCCTAGACATTCCCAAACCTCTGGTTGCCTTGCCACTTTTATTAGTTGCTTTTTCTCATTGCTGTGACAAAATCCCTGACAGAATCAACTTAGGGGGAAGCAAGGTTGATTTTGGCTCCTGGCTTGAGGGAAGTGGTGGAAACACAGGGCAGTTGGTCACTTTGAGTTCACCAGTCAGGAAGCAGAGAGAGATGACTGCTGGGGTTCTTCTGGCTTTCTCGTGGCTTGCCCTTTTTCAGTCTGGGGGTAGGAGTAGGGAGAAGGCTCAGTACTTAAATGTGCTTGCGTATTCAGTCTGGGTCCTGAGCCAACATTCAATGTGGCTCAGTTAGACCTCTCTGGAAACTCCCTCAAGGGTGCAAACAGAAGTGCATGTCCAAGGCCAGTCGAGTTGGCAATGAAAGTCGACCACCAACTGCTATTGCCTATCAGCAAAAGAGTGGTGGGTGTTGGCTGGCTGAATGTTACACCAGCCTGTGTTTTTATTCAATTTGGCTACAACCTGATCTGGACTTTGACCCAGGTCTAGCCCATAGCATCACTAGCTATATGCAAACAGGAAAACTCAATCCTGGGCAAAACCAGACTCAGAAGTGACACTCATTCCAGAAGTCCCACCTGAGTCTTTGAAATCAACTAAGAGCAGACCGTGAAGAACACAGACAAAGAAGGGCATTGGGTGAGAGCATACAGTCCCCATGTCTCTATCTAGTTCCAGAGTTGTCTCAAAAGGTTCCCTCTACAGCAAAGGACCACCTTCTGCAGAAGCCCCTCAGTCCCCTGTAATGGAGGAGAGGGGCCACAGGGCCTCACAGCTCCCTGAGGATTTATAGGTAGTTAACGGTTGCTGGGTGAGGGAGTGTGTCATGGTTTGATCCAGGTGTCCCCCACAAACAAATGAATGTGTTCTGATAGATCGATCCTCAGCTGATGGCAATTCAGGAATTAGAACCTCATTAGAGCTGTGTTGTTGGGGGTGGGCTTAGGGGGGTTATAAGCCAGCTTCCCCTTAACAGTGTTTGGCACACCTTCCTGCCGCCGTTTGCAGTGCTGTGGCAGAGGTGATGTCCAGCCCTCTGCTCATGCCATCGTTTTCCCTGCCAGGATGGAGTCTCCCCTCGAGTCCATAAGCCAAATAAACCCATTCCTCCATAAAACAGTGCTGTGGCAGAGGTGATGTCCAGCCCTCTGCTCATGCCATCGTTTTCCCTCAGGATGGAGTCTCCCCTCGAGTCTGTAAGCCAAATAAACCCATTCCTCCACAAGCCGCTTTTGTTTGGGTTCTTCTGCGCAGCAACTAGAAAGCTGACTGCAACAGAGAGACACTGTCCTCAGCAGTCCCTGCTTCTGTAAACAAACCCTCATCCATGATTCTTACAAGCTCTCCACATGTCACCAAAAGGGCAGGGTGTCAAGGAAGGGAGCAAGCTGGGAAGAGGAAGGGGGTCAGGAAGGAGATAAGAGAGGGTCGTGGGGGTGAAGATGATGGAAATACATTTAAAACTACAAAATGTATTCGTGTCTGAGAAAAGGGGAAAAATGAAAAGAAAAAAAGATGTTTTAAAACATTAGGGTCTGAATTAGTAAACATGGTTAGAAAGAAAGAGATGTGCTTGTCTGAGATTGATCTAGGCTTGACACGAAAACAGTGTGTCAGGCATGTTTTTGTGCTATCAGAAAACAAAAAAAGTAGCACTCCTAAAATGACAGACTCTGGTTCATAGCCTGGCCACTCACTTCCCTGCCTGCTTCTCCCTCACCTGTTACTCTCCAGAGCATTGCAACCTGGATCTCCCTTCAGCTGAGGATAATTTGGGGGACTGTGGCCGCCATTTTAGCTCAGCTAAAGGGAAATACGACAGTGGGTCTCTTCCAGATTGAGGCCCCAGGGGATTGTGTTCATGCAGAGGCCCAGAGGATTTTGCACTAGACAAAGTGCCGAGCAAGGCAAACCCC
>PVHP010018120.1:0-27493 GCA_004024765.1 Zapus hudsonius | reverse complement strand
TTTTTGCTTGGGTTCTTCCTGCGCAGCAACTAGAAAGCTGACTGCAACAGTGACCAAGGAAAGTGTCAACCTGGTGGCCTCTACACACACCTGCACACACATGTGTGCATGCATGCACATGTGAAAAGAGAAGAAAAAAAACCAGCCAGCTGTGGTGTGGCTCATGCCTTTAATCCTAGCACTCAGAAGACTAAGGTAGGAAGACAGACTGTGTTCAAAGCCAGCCTGAGCTACAGATGAGTTTCAGGTCAGCCTGGGCTAGAGTGAAACCCTGCCTCAAAAACAAGGGCTGGAAAGATGGCTCAGTGGTTAAATTTGCTTGCTTCCGAAGCCTGATGGCCTAGGTTTGATTCCCCAGTACCCATAGAAAGCCAGATGTAGAGTGGCATTTGCCTCTGGAATTTATTTGCAGCAGCTGGAGGCTCTGGCGCACCCATTCTCTCTCTCTCTCTCTCTCTCTCTCTCTCTCTCTCTCTCTCTCTCTGTCTGTCTCTCAAGTGAGTAAATACAAATATTTAAACAAATATTTAAAAGAAACAACAATAGTATTTGAACACCTGTGTGTGGTGTAAGGAGAGCTGGCTTTTCCAGATCCCCTGAGCTAGAAACCATCCTGATTTCCATTGCTTCCGGACATCCATCCCAGACATAATGAGCCCATAGATTCAGAGGACATGCCTCTAGGAGGCAGCTTCAGAGCTCACAGCCCTTGTCCATGAGCTGTGCTCATAGATGCTTCCTGAACCCACAGTCTGGGACCAACTATCCTTTATACTTGGCGATTCTGCTGCTTTGCCGGACATTCCTTGTTAAATCTGGGAAAGAATGAGGGGAGTGGATGCAGACCTCACCTCCCTTTTTTTTTTTTTTGAGACAGGGTCTCATGTAGCCCAGGTTAAGCCTTGAACTTTCTGTGTAGTAACAGATGACCTTGAACTGTAGATCCTCCTGCCTCTACCAACTGAGCCAAATCCCTAGCCCTCAGATTTGGCCTTTTGAGGAAGGAGCTCAGGTGGAAGGGGAGAGATTTCTACAGCCATCCTTGGAAAGCACAGATTGAAACACACTTTATGAGAGGAAAGAGTCAATGTAGGGAGGTGCCAAGGCCTGACCATTGCCTAGTTCCCAAAGGACACCAGTTACTACAGGATAAGAATGCCAAAGAGGGTGTGGTGGTGCACATCTGTAGTCCCAGCACTCAGGAGGCAGAAATAGGGTGATCACTGTGAGTTCGAGGCAACCCTGAGACTACATAGTGAATTCCAGGTCAGTCTGGGCAAGAGCCAGACCCTACCGCGAAAAATAAAACAAAACGAAGACCAAAGAGCTCCCCACAAATGTAAGGGAACTGGGCACAGCGGGTAAACACCCAGGGCTTCACTGCTGTACTTCCCCCAGAGTTCATGTCTCAAAATGCTAAAGAATTGGACAACTTCGACAGAAAGCATTTTCTTATCACACACATTTATTCTAGATTAGAGTCAGTTCAGAGGATTTGGGAAAGAGATAGGGGAAACAGCCCAACCACCACGTCCAGCCACCAGTGTGGGGAGAAAACATGGAGAGTTTTAACAGAATTTATGCTGCTCAGCTAAACAAGCAGAAAGGAGAAAGGTCATGAGAAGGAAAGATTCAGGTGGGAGAGAAACCCAGCCCCTCACCACAGGCTGTGGTGGGGGCTGGGGAGACCTTACCGGTCTCTGGAGAGTCAGAGTCCTTCTTCTGGGCCATGTGTGTGAGAAAGAGACAGGATTATCTCCTCAGTGAGTATTTCCTGCCCCAGGTGAGCAGAGAGACAAGTGGTTGGTTCATACCTGACCAATCAGTTTTAGCACCTAGGTGTGGGCTCTAACTAGACACCTCCCAAGGGGAGGGTGTCTACGGAGCTTGCCTGAAACTGTCACACAAACAAAAACCAATCCAACAAACAAAACACAACCAACCAACCAAACAAACAAACAGAAAAAGAATGTCAGGGACCCAGGTGGAGGTGGCTATTTGGCTCAGGAAGCCATGTACAAAAGCATTCCAGCACAGCATGGAGGTTCACGTCTGTAGTCCTGACACTTTGGAAGGGGAGACAGGAAGATTAGCCTGGTTAACCACGAGACAAAACAAAATCAACAAATAGCATTCGAAGCCCACCATGATGGAGCCTATGATCACGCCACTCAGGAGGAGGAGGCAGGAGGATCCCAAGTTTTAGGCCAGTGTGGGCTTCATAGTGAGAGCCTGACTCAAAACAGTCCCAACCAATGACCAGCATTCTAGCTCTGACTCAATTCAATTCTCCAATGAATTTACAAGTGTGATGTTTACAATATGTGCACTGACATACAGGTATTAGGGAGGTCCCAGGGTTTTTATAAGCCAAGTTTATCATGTACCTCAGTGGCACTGTTAATTACATATTTCATTCAAATGCTGGCAAAGATTAACTGAAAGAAGTGTGTCTGGGAAGAGAGCCGGCATGACGGCTCACACCTCTAATCCCAGCATTTAGGAGGCTGTCAAGAGGATTGATCTGAGTTTCAAACAGCCTTGACTACTTAATTAAATAATTCCAAGCCAGTCTGGGCTGTAGTATCAAACTTTGTTAAAAAAAAAAAAAAAAAAAAAAGCAAGTCTGTGAGTTCGAGGACATCCTGAGCTACACAGTGAGTTTCAGGTTAGCCTGGCTAGAGTGAGAGCCTGGTCAGAAAAAGACAGAAGAAAGAAAAGACAGAGGGAAAGAAGGGGGGAGAGAGGGGAGAAAAAGTGTTAGAATGAAATTAAAAGACCTTAGTAGAGAAAGCTTAAGCTTCCTCCCCTCACCCTTTCCTGTAATCTTGCATCCTTGGTAAAAACTAAGAATGTCCTGACTAATTACAAAAAAATGTGCAAATGAATGCTTGCCTGTAACTTCCTGATAAAACTTGTTTAAGAGCCTTGTTCAAAATCTATTTGGGGCTTCTTTGCCTCTGTTCTGCTCAAGGACACACACACATTGAGCCCCAGCATGCTTTTTTTTTTTTTTTTTTTTTTTTTTTTTTTTTTTTTAAATAAAACCCTTTGCAGTTGCATGGGAGATCGTGGTGAGGGTCTTCTTTTGGGTCTGGGGTCTTACATCTTGGAGGTCCCGCCAAGATCCTGAGTGAGTCCCCTCACCAACTGAAGCCCAGCCACGACCCTCCTTGGGTAAGTTTGATTTTTTTTCTGGCGACTTTTGTTTTTCTTTCTCTCTGCTTGCGATCGCATAGCTTCTGGTTTTCTGGTGTTTGGCTGTGGGGCGTGAGCCTCCGCCAGCATAGTTTCTGGTTTCTGGTTTTATTTTTGTGTGACTGTCGGCTGTGGGGTGTGAGCCTCCGCCTGCCATAACTGGTAGACATGCCTGAGAGCCACAGGTCACAGCCCTGGAGGATGCTCCAGGAGCGAGACAAGAAGATTGGTGGCGTCCGTTGGACACCGCTTATCTGGGACAGTTGGAGACTGTCACATTTCTAGGATCAGAAAAGGTGAGAAAAAGACCACCAGCCTCGTCACTGAAGTGTTTATGGCAGACTAAGAAAGGTACCTATTTGTCAGTAAGTCTTGTAATTTTTTTTTCGTTTTGTGTGTTCCTTGTCATATTTTTGTCTGAAATGGGACAGTCTATGTCTACTCCGCTGACCTTGACCATTGGTCTGAGGTCAGGAGCCGCGCTCATAATCTTTCTCTCATTATTAAGAAAGAGAAATGGCGAACTTTCTGCTCAGCTGAGTGGCCAACCCTGGGAATGAACTGGCCACCCAAAGGATCTTTTCACCTGACTCTCATTAGGAAGTTTAAGGACAAATTGTTCCAACCTGGGCAGCTTGGCCATCCAGATCAGCAGCCATATATATTGGTGTGGCAAGATCTCTGTGAGAATCCCCCACCCTGGGTAAGACCTTTCCTACCCCCGGACCTAAACTTAGGTCCTCGTCTGATCCCAGCCACTATGCTTCCTCTCAAGATGCTAATAACTCAGACCCTTCAGCTCCCTTTCTCCCAGAAAAACCCACCCCTATTCTACCTGAATCTCAGACAGATCTCATCCTCCTACATGACCCCCCCTCCTTATCCCCAGCCCCCTGCAACTGGTCCAGCTGTGCAGCCCCCTGTAGCCATGGGTCCAAACCCCGTTCCCATGTCTCACCAAGAGGCTCTATCCCAGGCTCAAGGACCAGCCCTGGGCATCCGGAGTCGCAGAACGCAGAGCCCCATAGACTCTTCTGGGGTTGCTGTCACACTGCCCTGTGACCATATGGACCTGTGATCGATGATGGCCAAGGATTACAACCTCTTCAGTACTGTCCGTTCTCTTCCTCTGATCAGTACAACTGGAAAAATAATAACCCCCCTTTCTCGGATGACCCAACCCGCCTGACTAATTTAATAGAATCTCTCATGTTTTCTCACCAGCCTACTTGGGATGATTGCCAACAATTGTTGGGAACCCTTCTTACTACTGAAGAACGCAATCGGGTGTTCATAGAGGCCAGGAAGAATATTCCCGGCCAAGATGGGAGACCGACCCAACTCCAGAACATCATTGATGATCAATTCCCCTTGACCCGGCCGAATTGGGACCCCCAACACATCCGAAGGTAGGGGGCATCTGTCTGTCTATCACCAGGCTCTAGTGGCAGGTCTCACCAGGCTCTAGTGGCAGGTCTCTGCGCGGCTGCTCAAAGGCCCACTAATTTGGCTAAGGTAAGATAAATTATACAGGGACCTACTGAATCCCTGTCAGTCTTCCTTGAGAGGCTCATGGAAGCATATCAGAGATACACTCCTTTTTACCCGCAGTCAGAAGAACAGAAGGCATCGGTAGCAATGGCCTTCATAGGGCAGTCAGCCTTAGATATTAGACACAAGTTACAGAGCCTAGACGGGATTAAGGCTATGTCCTTGAGGAATTTAATGAGAGAAGCAGAGAAGGTATATTATAAGAGAGAGACAGAAGAGGAAAAAGAAATAAGAAAAAAAAAAGAAAGGGAAGAAAGGAAAAGTCACAAAGATTTGAAACATGATAAAGCTTTAACAAAAATCCTGGCCACAGTGATAGAGAATCCTAACCCCTCAAGAGGGAAATATGTAGGGAAGAATAGAAAGGCTAATGACCTGGGCCCTCGCAAACCGGTTCTCGATCCTGATCAATGTGCCTATTGTAAAGAAAAAGGGCATTGGGCAAAAGAATGCCCCAAGAAGAAAAACCGAGCAAAGCCTACTGTTCTAGCCCTGAATGATGACTAGGGGCGATGGGGCTCGGAACCCCTCCCCGAACTCAGGGTAAAATTTGAGGTGGAGGGGATTCCTATAGACTTTGAAGTGGACATGGGTGCGGTTTACTCTGCTCTTCAAAAACCACTAGGTCCACTCTCAAATAAAAGGTCTCTTGTTCGAGGAGCAAATGGGGCTAGTTATCGCCCTTGGACAACGCAAAGAACCATGAACCTAGGAAAAGGACAAGTGCAGCACTCATTTCTGGTGATACCCGGCTGCCCATCACATTTGATGGGCTGAGACCTATTGACTAAATTGGGAGCCCAAATAACCTTCCACCCACCGGATCCTGAAAACCCAACAATCAAATTTTTAAACCCTATGGTGGATGAGTCTTCCATAGCAGAATTGACTTTAAGTGTAGAGGAAGAATATAAACTATTCAAGGGAAGTCGGGCAGAGGCAGAGGAGAATATAAAAACCTGGATCTCAGAATTTCCTGATGCATGGGCTGAAACAGCAGGGCTGGGCCTAGCAATTAATCAGACTCCAGTAATAGTGACTCTTAAGCTGACTGTCACCCCTATCCGAATCAGACAGTACCCTATGAGCAAGGAGGCAAGGGAAGGCATCAGGTCCCATATAAGGAGACTTTTGCAGCAGGGAGTCCTATTGCCCTGCCAGTCAGCCTGGAATACACCCTTACTGCCAGTCAAAAAGCCGGGATCTGGGGACTACCAGCCAGTGCAGGACTTACGAGAAGTAAATAACAGGGTGCTAGAAATACATCTTACAGTGTCCAATCCATACAATTTGCTGAGCACCCTGGGTCCTGATAAGACTTGGTTCACTGTGCTAGACTTAAAGGATGCTTTCTTCTGCCTCAGACTGCATCCCAATAGTCAATCTCTATTTGCATTTGAATGGACTGATCCTGAGGCTGGGATCTCAGGACAATTAACCTGGACCCGCTTACCGCAAGGATTTAAAAATTCCCCTACCATCTTCGATGAGGCCCTACATCAGGACTTAAGATCATTTAGGATGCAGCACCCAGAAGTTATTCTTCTTCAATATGTAGATGATTTGTTATTAGCAGCTCCCAGTAAACAAGAATGTGAATGTGCTCCTTATTGACTGAATTGACAAAATTGAGTTATAGGGCCTCCGCGAAAAAGGCGCAATTATGTAAACAAGAAGTGACTTTTCTAGGGTACTCCATCAAGGATGGAAAATGGTGGCTGACGGAGGCCAGAAAGAAAACTGTGACTCAAATCCCGGTCCCCACCTCTAGAAAGCAGCTCTGCGAGTTCTTGGGGACTGCCAGGTTTTGTCGGCTGTGGATTCCAGGGTTTGCAACCCTAACTGCCCCTCTGACTCCCCTAACCAAAGGGGATGCAGAATTCTTGTGGGGCCCAGAACAACAACAGGCCTTTGACAATGTTAAACGAGCTCTCTTATCAGCTCCAGCACTGGCACTCCCGGATATAGATAAACCTTTCACTCTGTATGTGGAAGAACAAAACGGGGTGGCTAGGGGAGTCCTAACTCAGGACCTGGGACCATGGAAAAGGCCTGTGGTCTATCTGTCAAAGCACCTGGACTCAGTAGCTAGCGGGTGGCCCCGCTGTTTAAAAGCCATAGCAGCCGCAGCTCTATTGGTCAAAGATGCTGACAAACTCACTTTGGGACAAAAATTAACTCTTGTTGCTCCTCATACTCTGGAAAGTGTAATTAGGCAACCCCCGGATAGATGATTGTCAAATGCTCGTATTACTCACTATGAGAGCATCTTACTAGACAAAGACTGAGTAACGTTTGGAAACCCATCCATACTCAACCCCGCAACCCTGCTCCCAGAAGAAACGGAAGAACCAGTACTGCACACTTGCCAGGACGTACTAGCAGAGGAAACCGGGATCCACAATGATCTGAAGGACAGACCAGTAATCAATCCTGAAGTGATCTGGTTCACAGATGGCAGTAGTTTCGTTCTGGAAGGTAAGCAGTATGCGGGGGTGGTGGTGGTGAGTGAAACCAACCTCATTTGGTCAGAAGGTTTACCTGAGGGCACTTTGGCCCAGAGGGCTGAACTCATAGCCCTCACAAAGGCCTTAGAGCTGGCAGAAGGAAAAAGAGCTATCATTTACACAGACAGCCGCTATGCTTTTGCTACAGCCCATGTTCATGGGGCAATCTATCAACAAAGGGGACTGCTTACTTCGGCAAGGAAAGAAATTAAAAATAAAGCTGAAATACTTAAGTTGTTGGCAGCTGTTATGCTGCCTACTGAATTGGCCATTGTGCATTGCCCCGGCCATCAGACTGGGGATGGACTCTGTAGCAACAGGGAATCGTCGGGCGGATGAAGAAGCCCGAGCAGTTGCTCTAAGAGACTCAAGTTCTCAGGCATTATTGCTTGAGGAACAGGCTGCTGACCTTCCTGTTGATAGCACAGAAAGCCCTGATGACTCAAATCTCGATAAACAATCTGTCGAAACACATCTTCAACAGGTCCATCAGTTCACTCACCTAGGGGCAAGAAAGATGCAAGAATTGTTAAAAGGACAATCATCATCCCTGGCGCCTGCAGAAATCAGGCAGATAGCTGAACAAATAGTAACCTCCTGTAGGGCCTGCCAGATGGTGAATGCTTACCCGTCCAAGGTCCTGGGAGGAAAGAGACTCAGAGGGGACCGGCCTGAGCAATATTGGGAGGTAGATTTTACTGAAATACGACTAGCCAAATATGGACTTAGATACCTCCTAGTGTTTGTAGATACTTTCTCAGGATGGACAGAGGCCTACCCCACGAAGAAAGAAACCGCCTCTACAGTGGTGAAGAAAATTTTAGAAGAGATCTTTCCACACTTTGGACTTCCTCAGGTACTGGGGTCTGATAATGGACCGGTGTTTGTGGCCCAGGTAAGTCAGGGATTGGCCAGGACACTGGGGATTAATTGGAAGCTACATTGTACATATCGACCCCAAAGCTCAGGACAGGTAGAAAGGATGAATAGAACAATTAAGGAGACCTTAACTAAATTGACTATGGAGACTGGCATAAAAGATTGGACCATGCTCCTACCTTACACTTTATTCCGGGCTTGAAACACCCCTTCTTCCTCACTTCTTAACCTTACTCCCTTTGAAATCCTGTATGGGGCACAACCACCCATTTGGAAACTAACTCCGCTAGCTGATTTGAACTCATTGCCTCTCACTCCTTTGCATGCCAGGCTGAAAGCTCTGGAGACAGCTTAGCAGTCTATCTGGAAGCAGTTGACAGCGGCCTATCAGCCTGGAGAGATTCGAGTTCCCCATCACTTCCAGGTGGGAGACTCCGTCTACGTGTAGCGGCACCAGACGCATAGCCTGGAACCGCGGTGGAAACGACCTTACTTGGTGCTTCTGACCACTCCAACTGCAGTGAAGGTAGATGGCATCACACCTTGGATCCACGCATCCCACCTCAAACCCGCACCTCCACCTGATCCAGAATGGAAACTGGAAAAGACTGAGAATCCCTTCAAGCTACATGCTCGTTGCCTTAACTCTGGTACTCTGCTCAACCCCATTTGACTCTGGGTTAGGCCCCCCTCCCAGCACAGACCCATACCTTACCCTCTTTGGCCCCCCCCATGTGAATGTAGGGGGGGACGCTGGGAAAACCCTCCCCTTAGCTACACCTACTCTGTTGATTGTAATCATTTTGTCGCATACCTTAGAGCTGAAGTTGACAATCAAGGAGGAGGTTATAAGCCACCCAAATGGGTTTGTGCAAACAAACCAAAAGTTAGAGCCCCAGACGCTGGAAAGATCACTCCAAACTGTTCTATAGGTTGTACTTATACCCCTGCTGTTCACATGTCTTGCTATAAAACCGCTGCTATCTGTATGGGAGAAATTAAGCTAATGGTAATTAGACAGCAATATACCACCATCAGTAGGACAGAAGAAGATCTCTAGGATTAGAGATGACCCAACGGAGAAGGAGGGAATGTTAGAATGAAATTAAAAGACCCTAATAGAGAAAGAGTTAACAGTTCTTCCCGAAAATATTAGCTTAAGCTTTCAGCCCCAGTTCCTGTAACCTTGTGTCTGGTTCCCGTAATCTTGCATCCTTGGTAAAAGCTAAGAATGTCCTGACTGATTACAAAAAAATGTGCAAATGAATGCTTGCCTGTAACTTTCTGATAAAACTTGTTTGTTCTACTGTTTAAAAGCCTGTTCAAATCTATTTGGGGCTTTTTGCCTGTTCTGCTCAAGGACATGCATTGAGCCCCGGCATGCTTGGTTGTTTTTTTTTTTTAATAAAAACCTTTGCAGTTGCATGGGAGATCATGGTGAGGGTCTTCTTTTGGGTCTGGGGTCTTACAAAAGGAAGGTAGTGAAGAGGAGGGAGGGGCAGAGGGAAATGAGAGGAAGAAAGGAAGGGAGGGAAGGGGAGAAGGGAGAGAGGGAGACTGAAAGAACATAAAAGTAAAGGCATCTATCATGTGACCCAGCTGGCCATTTCTGGGTATATAGAACCAAAGGAAATGAGTCAGAAAGATGCCTGCAGGTCCATTAAAATATTTTATTTATTTGCAAGCAGAGGAATACAGAGAGAGACAGAAAGAGAGAGAGAGTGTGTGTGTGTGTATGGGCGCACACCAGGGCCTCCAGCCACTGCAAACAAACTCTAGATATGTGCACCACTTTTTGTATCTGGCTTGATGTGGGTATTAAGGAATCAAACCCAGGTCACTTTGTAGACAAACACCTCAACCCTTCCTGCCTCTGAAATTTTCTTGTAACAATCTATGGCTTCTGGACACAGCATTGCCCACTGTCGCAGTCAGCCACACGCCGCTGAGATGAATCTCCAAACCAGGCACAGTTTATGGGAGGAAACGATTTATTCAAGCTACAGATCCAGGGGACGTCCCATAAAAGTGAAAGAGGCTGGTCCTCTTTCACAGGTCCAAGCAGAGAGAAAAACCCATCACCTACACCACACACACAATAGAAACAGGCAGTAGGGCAAGGAGAGAATTCTTTCACCTTTATATAGCCCTAGGGTGGGGTCTTGCAATTCTATCCCAGACTTAATGGCTTCCTGAGTCTCTGGAATTTCCTTCCTGCACTGCCCACAGAGGAAAGGATGTTCACTTCTACCTCCTTTGAGTTTGCTTACATGGTGCCCCCTCTGAGGATATATGTCAGAAAGAACAAATAAAGGTGTTCCCTGACCATGGGCCTATGTTTGGGGTACCAACATAAGCTTTAGGATTACACATGTTTTGTTTTGCTGTGGTGCTGAGGATCTCTTGCCATGGAATGACTGCTCCTGCCAGGATGGTCTCTTCTGAGGTGACCTGTCCTATAGGCTGTACTGTTCCTGGAATCCAAGGTGACTGAAGGCTTGGGACAATGACTGCAGGCTTCCAGGGATCTTTTGGAGGTCTGGAGCAGGATGTGGTTGTACTGGGAACTGGGCACAGTGGGTGAACACCTGGGGCTTCACCGCTGCACTTACCCCTGAGTTTGTGTCTCAAAATGCCAAAGAATTGAACAAAGTTCTGACAGAACGCATTTTCTTTTCACACACGTTTATTCTAAATTAGAGTCAGTTTAAGGGAAGGGGGAATGGGATAGGGGAGCAGCCCAGTCACCATGTGGTCTGTGAGGTTTACAAATCATCATCAAAAGTACACAGAATCACCAAAAAGTGAAAAAAGAAATAGCACACATGATAAAGGGAGAATTCTCTCCTCCCCATCCCAGTAATGAGATCAGAGAGGGGAAGGGGCACAAAGTACCACCCACTCCACGCATCTCCAGCCCAGCAGTCAGGACAGGAAAAAAAAAAAAAGTGTCCCAAGTTTGAGTTAGGACCTTTAAAGGTTTTTTTTTTTGGGGGGGGGCGGGTGGCAAGGCTCTGGCCTGGGAGTGTCCTTGATAACGTGACGTGAGGTCACTGTTTGAGGCCATGCCCTATCTACCTGTGGGAGGGGTCTTCCTCCTACTCCCTCTCATGGTGAAGCTGACAGTAAGATGTCTCGATAGCCTTGAAGAGGAATGTGATGGGTGGGGTATCACTGGGTTTTAGATGGACACTCCATGAGTGATTGACATGTCTGTGTCCAGTCAAGGGGGAGGTCACAGAGGCAAAGTGAAGACAGAGGCACCAGGCTTCGTCTGGGCCCTTCAGCCCAGGGAGCCTGAGCGTCTGCTCTACATGCTGTGTGCATGTGCTGAAATACCACACTGGACCCGTCAGCACATATGATTTATCCAAGCTAATCAAAAATTTTTTAAAGGGCTGGAGAGATGGCTCAGTAGCCTGCAAAGCCTGAGGACCCTGGTTTGATTCCCTAGTACCCATGTAAAGCCAGATGCACAAGGTGGCACACATGCATCTGGAGTTCATTTGCAGTGGCTAGAGACCCTGGCATGCCCATTCTCTCTCTCTCTCTCTCTCTCTCTCTCTCTCTCTCTCTCTCTCTCTCTCTCTTTCTGTCTCTCTCTCCCTCCCTTTCTTTCTCTCTCTCATAAATAAATAAAACATGTTTTTATAATTTTGTTTAAAGAGATTTTGTTGGCCCCGAGTATGAGTTTACCTTTCAGCCTGCCAGGAAGGTAATGAAATAGTCTCTGGAAATAGTTCATGGGCAGCTGAGTGGGCGACCACACATGTGCTGTCCAGAACAGGCTGTGTGTGGGCCAGAGGGGAGGCCCCAGAGGAGGCTCTGGAGTGCATGGCAGGCAGGCACATGGTGGCCAGCTGGCTCCAGTTTGCTTTCAGCATCCTGCTGTGGCTCACCAATACAGTCATGATGGAATGACTCATGCCCAAGGTTCAGAGAGTTCCCAGGTGAGTAGGCAGGTGGAACACTTGCAGAGGTATGGGAGCTTCCCCCACACCTGGCCTTAAGCTTCCATCCGGCTACCTTGAGCTTTATCCTTTATAACAAAGCTCTGAATATACGAGAGTCAAAAGACACCCCCTCACCCCTACAATGAATGGATGAATTTATTTATTTATTGGCTTTGTGAGACAGGGTCTTTCTTAACCCAGGCCGGCCTCTAACACATGTAGCTGAGGATGACTGTGACCTGAAACTCCTGATCCTCCTACCCCCACCTCCAAATTATTTATGTAATTCATAAGCAAGGACACATGCATATGTACTAATGAAAGCGAATGAGGCTTGGAGCTGGAGCTCAGTGACAGGGAGCTTGCCTAGCATGTGTGAGACCCTGGGTTGTCTCCCAGCACCCACAGAGGAGGTGGAAAGGGGAGGGGGAGAGAAGAAGAGTGAACAGCTTGAATGTGTCTTGCATGTAGCTATGCCAAGCAGCAGGTAGGTGTTGGTGACATTACAGAACAGAACGGGAAACATTGCATGGATAGTATTTGGCACAAAGACTTGAGGGTGTTTGGTGGCCCCAGGTACGTCCCCCACACTGACAACTCAGGGTTTTCCTAGGCTGGGTTGATCATAAGAGGCTCTGGAGGGCCAGGCACCTCAGACCTTGGGCGGACTTGCTGAGCAACATAACCAGCCTTTGGTTCTTGACAGCCAAGGGTGGCTTCTGACCCCTGCCCAGATTTCTACCCAAGTGTGGCAAAGGTTTTGGTTCTTTTTAATTTAATTTATTTAAGAGAGAGAGAGAGCAAAAAAAAAACAAAAACAAAAACAAACAAACAAAAAAAAAAAACCCAGGCAAGCCAGGGCCTCCAGCCATTGCAAATGAACTCCAGATGCACGTGCCACTTTGTGCATCTGGCTTTAGGTAATGGAGAATCAAACCCTGGTCGTTAGGCTTTGCAGGCAAGCCTTAACTGATGAGCCATCTCTCCAGCCCAAAAAGGTTGTTTTTGAAATGGAAGTTTTTAAAAAGATTATCATTAAAAATGCTCCAAAAACAGAAGCTGAGGAGATGGTTCAGTGTGTAAAGACATTTGCTTGCCAACCTTTTATTAATTCCCCAGCACTCCTGTAAAGTTGGACACAAAGTGGCCTATACATCTGTAAGCCCAAGGCAACTACACAATGGAAGGCAGAACCAGGAGAACCAGAAGATCAACCAGACATGGTCCTATTCAGGGGCAAAACAAGAGAGACCCTGTCTCAAAAAAAAAAAAAAAAAAAAAAGGTAGAAAGGGAAGACTACTGTGCTGAGGTTATTCTCTGACATTCACATGTGAGCCATCGCACACACTTACATAAAATAAAAAAGACTTAAAAAGAAAGGTGCAATAATAAAAGGAGGGGCTGGAGAGGTAGCGAGATGCTGGGCAGTTAAAAGTGCTTGCTTGCAAAGCCTGGATTCCATTTCCCAGTTCCCACATAAAGCCAGGTGCACAAAGTGGCACATGCACCTGGAGTTCATTTGCAGTGGCAGGAGGTCCTGGGGTGCCCATACTCTCTACCTCCCTGTCTCTCGGTTTCTCTTCTCTCTGTCTGCCTCTTTCTCTCTGTTTCTCTCAAATAAATAAATAAAATATTTTATTTTTAAAAAAATATTTTATTTATTCATTTTCAGAGAGAGAGAGAGAGAGAGAGAGAGAGAGAGAGAGAGAGAGAAAATGCACCAGGGCCACCACCTTGTGGGTCTGGCTTATGTGGGTCCTGGGGAATTGAACCCCGGGCCTTAGGCACTGGAGGCAAGTGCCTTACCCATTGAGCCATCTCTCCAGCCCAATAAAACATTTTTAAAAGTACCTTTAGAAAGGATGCTCAAATCAGGGCTGGGGTGTAGCAGAACCCCTTCCTAGCTGGCACAGGCCCTGACTTCCATCCCCAGCCCCGTCCCCCATGTCAGGGAGGTGCAGAGGGAGTGGGTGAGATGAGAGCATCAGGCATGAACCAAGGCTTCAAGAGGAGAAAGAACAAGAGTGATTAGCGCAGGCTGAGGGACAAGCAAACTCTTTCCCCGCCCTCCACACGACTGCAGAGCTGAACGCCTCTCAGATGGCTTCAAGGTTTGGAACATCTTTGAAGAAAGCCAGGTTTCAGTCATGCGAGAAATTGGGACACTTTCATCCTCTGCAGGATGGAAAGTCATTCGTTCTCTTTCAGACTAAAGAGGAGAATAAAGGGTAACTAGGAGGGGCTGTGACGGGTCAGGTTGTCTGGGGAGATTACCACCCACCCATCAGGGGTCACAGAGGAGGGCTGGGGTGGAGGTCAGTGACTTGGGAGGGACAGTTGAGCAAGGCCCCACGCCCCCACCCCTGTGGCTCTGGCTGCCTAGGAAGCTGCTGGGGGTGCATGGGGCCTGGATGTAGGCTCAACCATGCAGGGCCCAGCCCCTCCCTCCCCTCCCCCCAACCCTTCTTTTGGTTTTTCGAGGTAGGGTCTCTCTCTAGCCCAAGCTGACCTGGAATTCATTACGTAGTCTTAAGGTGGCCTCGAACTCATGGGGATCCTCCTACCTCTGCCTCCCGAGTGTGCCACCATGCCCGGCTCCCTTCTCCATTTTTATCTGTGTGGGTCTTAATCGCTGGGCTGGGCCCTTGGGTGATAAAGTGCTGGTTTCTCCAGAAATACATGTTGGGTGAAGACTCAGGAAGGAAGGTGGGGGGGGGGGTTTGCCATAGCTCTGAGGAGACAGAGTATGTCTTCAGCACATGTTGAAATTCTGGAAACAGCTACCAAATCAAACAAGGGGCTCTTCCTCAGGTCTGAGGCATTCTCCAAACCTCCTTCCTTCCTTCCTCCCTCTCTTCCTTCTTCCCTTTTCCCTTCCTCCTTCTCTCTCTTGCTCCCTCTTCCTCCTTTCTTCTTCTTCTTCTTCTTCTTCTTCTTCTTCTTCTTCTTCTTCTTCTTCTTCTTTTTTTTTTTTTTTTTTTTTTTGAGGTAGGGTCTTGCTATAGACCATGCTGATCTGGAGTTCACTATGTAGTTTCAGGGTGGCCTCAAACTCACCATGATCCCACTACCTCTGCTTCCCAAGTGCTGGGATTAAAGGTGTGTGACATCATGCCCGGCTATTTGTTTGAAAAGAAAAAGCACTCACATTCTGCTGTATTTCAAAGCATTAAGTAAACATGAGGAATTACAATTCTCAGCAAGGAAAGCAAGGAAGCTTTGCGTTGGTATCACTGAGATGTTACCAGTTCATGTGACAACCTGGCACTGGATGTGACGAAGAGTGACCCCCCCCCCATGCTGTGGATGTGGCTTACTTGGTAGAGTGATTAGCATGCACAAGGCCCCATGTTTGATCCCCAGAGCTGCATAAAATATGGTCAGGTGACACGTGCTTGCAATCATACCACTTGAGAGGCAGAGGCAGGAGATCCTCAGTTTGAGGCCACCGTGTGCTACCTAGTGAGACATCACCTCCAAAAGGTGTGTGTGCGCCGGCACTGGGAACGTAGCACAGTTGGTCAAGTGCTGCACAGCTTAGCATGCAGGAGGCCCCAGAACACGTAGATATGGAGGCTCTGGCCTATAATTCCAGCACAGTTATCCCACTCAGCAGATGGAGGCAGGAGGATCAGAAGTACAAGGTTATTTCAGGTAATAAATAAGGAGTTTGAAGTCAGTCTATGATACAATACCCCTGTCTCACAAAAAAAAAAGAGTACATTTTCTCTCTGCTTACAAATAAATAAATAAATAAATAAAATATTTTTTAAAGGGCTGGGAAAATGGCTCAGTGGTTAAGGCACTTGCCTACAAAGCCTAATAACCTGGGTTTGATTCTCCAGTACCCACATAAAACCAGATGCACAAACTGGTGCATGTGTCTGGAGTTTGCTTGCAGTGGCTAGAGGCCCTGGCTCTCTCTCTCTCTCTCTCTCTCTCTCTCTCTCTCTCTCTCTCTCTCTCTCTCTCTCTCTCTGCTCACAAATAAATAAATGAATAGAATATTTTTACAAAAAGCATGGGGGAGTAGCCATTAAAAGAACACAATGATAAGCACATTACAGTCAATTTCCTAATTCATGAATGATATCTAGCTTGAGTAAAAACCTTAATTCAAAGATATAGCAGAGGGCTGAGGAGATGCTCAGCTTGTAAGGCACTTGTCACACATGCACGGGGACCTGAATTCAGATCCCCAGCCTCCACATAAAAGCTGGGTATTGCTGATGCACACCTGTCATCTCAGCACTGGGGAGACAGAAGGATCCCTGGCACCTGCAGAATCGGTGAGCTCCAAGCTCAGGACAGACACTGTCTCTAAACAAGTGAGAGGGATAGAGGAAGATGGCTGACATCAACCTCTGGCATCCAGTGCACAAGTCTATGCATTGCACCCAAGTACATATGCATGTGCGCACACACACACGAGGTGTACCAGAATTTCTTTAAATTTTTATTTATTCACACACGTGTGTGTACATATGTATGTACGTGCATATAGGCACACCAAGGCCTCTTGCGGATGGAAACGAATGCCAGACGCTTACACCACTTTTTGCGTCCAGCTGTAAGTGGGTGGCTTGGAAGTTGAACCTGGGCTGGCAGGCTTTGACAGCAAACACCTCTGACCACTGAGACATCTTTCCAGATCCTCTCTTTCGTTAAAAAAATGTATATGTGTATCTGCACATGTGGGTGTGTGTGCATGCTAAGGTCAGAGGACAACCTTGGGTATCATCTCTCAGGAATACCAACCACCTTTTTTTCCCTATTTGAACGATTACAAAAATTTAATGATGAGACTCGAGCAGTGGTTATTACTCACAGCAATCTACTTTGATAACTCTGACAGGTGCAGATGCTAGTCAAATAGCAATTCAACACTGATAACACTGTTCAGGATCTACGTAAACTCCATTCTGGACATAGCTCAATGCACAAGGCAAAGAGGACAACAGTGCCATCACCAATAATTAGCCCAAAAGGCATAATTTTCCAAATAAATTTTAGTAACAATGAATTCTAATGTTTCAAATGTCTAACACTACATAAAACTCAAAGCAATTTATTTTTCTAACTGAGACCAAAATTCAGTTTACTTTTTCTCATCTAAACATACTCCTTAGCATTGAGGTCAATCTGAAGTCGCGTGATACACTCTTCCAAAACTTTTAACCCTGCTTTAGAAATGCTCATGTTAGATTTAATATACTTACAGTTTTTCTTTAAAGACAAAGACAAATTTGTCAGGTTAGTAGGCCTAACATGGAACCATGAAACTACGAATAATATGAAAATGAAAAGATACTCGTTTGTACAAAGTTCCTGAATGTGCAGTATGAACTGGGACCACAGATTCTATGTACATATATGAATCACTGAGAGTTCAAAATTTTCAGCTCACCTTAAGAAAAGCCATTCCATTCTCTTTGGAGCGGAGGTTGCAAAATAATGATATATAACCAAAATAGGTATAAAAGTTCCAAAATAAAGCATTAGCCTTAACTGGCAAAAGCTGTAACTTAAATTAAGAAATCCACCCAACTAGATCATTATTGTGGCCATGCAACTTTGGGGGGGCACAGTGGGTTTTTACTGAGTTAACCACCTCATGTCTTGCTCCTTGCCACTTACACAGCTCCCTTGGTGTGGCTATCTTTGCAAATGCCTCCAAGTCTTGAAAGCAAAAGAACCTTCTGGAGAGCAGAGGATGAAGACATCATGGAGATAGATGTACAGAAGCCAGTCTATGAGTATGGAATGGGAGCGGTCGTCAGCCCTCTAACACACAGAAAACAAAGAGGTGAGGACGGAGGCCGTTGCTCCTCTGGTCCTTTGTTCTCATCTTTGATGAGCAGAGGGAGAGACCAAAATTTCAAGCTCTGAAGAGGTGATGACAGGAGGAGAAGCTCGAAACTGAGTGAGTGATAAAGAAGCCCAGCAGCAGCTTTAGCTGTCAGTGAGTTTCTTTGCTCTTGTATTGGCAGTGTCAATGCGATTTTGGGTGGTGGGGGCCTTTTCTGTGATCTGCTGTATTTGTTGATTTTGAGCATCAATTTCATCGCCCATATCCAGGGCCAGGTTCTTTAGATTTCCCAGGATACCACCCACTTGAGTCGGGTTTTCTTCCATCTCATCTTCTTTAGGATGCTTAGTTATGTGTTTAATGTACCCTCTGCTGGCGGCGCCTGTGGTGGCTTGCTGGCTGACCACTGCTCACTGGGCCTGGTGGCTTTGATACTACCTTGTTAGGTGAACTGTCTCCACCATCTCCCCTTGTTGTCTTTTAAGCCTTTGTGCGATTACAAGGGCAGACGCACAGTCCACAGCACTTCTTCAGTTCTGTCAAAGGCTTCTCTGCTTCTCTCACACCTTTATTTGTTTTTCCATGCTTCTTCAGTGTGGTTTAATTGTTCCCCTTGTTCACCCAGCACGGTGATGGTCTTGATTCCTGCATCCTGAGACGCAATGGCCAAACCCAGGATTCTCCTTGTACTTTCCAAAGACTCATCAGGAACTCGGGGAGCCCTCCACTCCACTGAATGTCTTCTGATGACAGAGATCCATGACAAATCAATCTCCACCAGGCACAGGAATGGAAATGTAGATATTCTAGTAATGTAAAATTCTCATTTTACCAAGACATAAGGACAGTCTTAAGGGCAGCAAAGTAGATGAAGATCTCACGAGGCCTGGGGCTCAGTGGTTACAAGCGCTTGCTTGCAAAGCTGTCAGCCTAGTGTTCAATTCCTTAGAATCCATGTAAAGCTGAGCAGTTCTGGTCACTAGTGCCAACTGGCCACAGGGTGCTTGTGCCTGCGTACCCAACCACCTTTTTTTGAGACAAGGTCTCTTACTGGCCTGGAGCTCATCAGAAAAGCTAGACTGGCTGGCCAGTGAGCCCCAAGGATCCTCTTGTCTTTGCCTCCGCACAGCTAGGGTTACAAAGACACCTGGAATTTTGATGTGAACGCTGGGGATTGGTCTCAGGTCTTCATGCTTACAAAGCAAGCATTTTACAGAGTGAGCTCTCTCCCCAGACCTCCAGAATAAGCTCCTGTTTTTATCCACTGTTTACAAGAACCCAAATAAAAATACTTATAATCTGAATTTTTCCAAAATCTTAATAATCCTAGCTGGGCATGGTGGAGCACACCTTTAATCCCAGCACTTGGGAGGCAGAGGTTGGAGAATCACTGTGAGTTTGAGGTCAGCCTGGAACTACACAGTGAGTTCCAGGTCAGACTGGGCTAGAGTAAGACACTGCTTCAAAAAAAAAAAAAAATCTTAATCCTTTGAGTGTTGACTTTAAGTCACAAGTGGAATATTCTACACTGAAGGGGTAGGGTTGGACAGAGGGCTTCCATTTTGTTAACTGTTATGACTTCTCTGTAACCCCTTGTTCTAGGAAAAACTGCCAATTATCCTGGGCCCCAACTCAACCAATTAGCTCCTAGTTTTCCCCAGTACCTAGGTCAAAATAACCTACCTGTTTCTAGTTTCCTCAGCAACCATGTCAAATTGACTAATGTACTATTGTTCTACCCCACCCCTGGGTCCAACCAATCCTGCTAAAGTCACCATAGCAGAGTTTGCCAACATCCTGATTTTGAGACCACTAGTTCCTAAGAGTGGACCCCAGGACATCTCCCCACCTGGACCTGACCAATCCTGTTAGGAGATTCCCCAACTCCTCCTGCGGGCTACTGGCCAGCACCCATTCGTGTTTTTTTCTTTAAAAACTTAAAAGCCAACTCTTCGGGGACGCAGTCCCAGCTCCCGAGTCTGGTTGTGTCCCTAATGGATTATCTTGCAAGTCTGAGTCAATAAAAATAAATTTTTTTTTCTGCTTCTGAACTCATTCGGTGCTTATCTCATCATTTGCATGCACCCAGACCCAACATACACATGAAGCTTTGTTTCATGAATAAAGTAATTTAAAATGTTATATAAAATTAACTTATATAAAAAGTATATGTGAGGAGCTGGGGAGATGGCTCAGCAGTGCTTGCTTGCAAAGCCTGATGGCCCTGGTTCAAGTCCCCAATATCCATGTAAAGCCAGACTCACAAAGTGGTGCATGTATCTGGAGTTCATTTGCAGTGGCAAGAGGCTCCGGTGCACCTATACTCACTTCTTAAAAAAAGTATGTATGAAACATGAATAAATTTCATATTTAGACTTGGGTCCGATATTAATTACTTTTACATGACTCTGACCAAAATCTCCAACAGGAGGACCCTAAAGGAGGAAAGACTTATTTTGGCTCCTGTTTTCAGAGTGCCTCATCGGTTCATATGTGGTGAAGCATGGTGGAGCAGAACTGTGGCGAGCCCCCTGCCCAGTGAGAGGAACAACACCACCACTCGAGGATTCTTCTCAGCACACTTTAATGGAGAGCCTTTGCTTGAAGGGCGGGAAGGAAGCGAAGGGCCCAAACACTAAGAATCAGCCGCTTTTATAGGAAAAGAGACACGGATCGTCCCATGATTGGCTGGCTCCTGCTTGCCACCTCCAGGCGCCACGGGATTGGCTAGGGACAGTTTCTCAAAGCATTGCCTAAGGTGGAGTTATTTCCCACTTAGCTGCAAGAGAGGGGGCGCCATCCTGCCATGGCGATGTCCCGGCTCCCTGCACAGAACAGTTCACATCTGCTGGGTCAGGAATCACGAAGAGGGCAATGCCAACACTCCCTAGTTTCTCCTTTTCCCCGTTTATTTTATCTGAGCCCCCAGCCCATAGAATTTCCCATCTACTTCAGGTTGGTCTTCCTGTCTGTTAATCCCTAAAGACACACCTAGAAGTGTGCCTCAGCTTCCTAAAGTGACTCTAAATCCAGTCAAGTGGAAAAGAAAGATTAACTGTCACAAGTTCCATTCCAAGACAGTTCATTGTATGCATGCAGATACTCCAACCCCCACAAGGTCTGCTGGAATCCTAAACACATGTGACCCCAAGCATTTCAGATAAGGAAGGGTGTTCAGCCTGTACTCTAGACATCTGCTGAGGCAGGTGAAAGTCTATTTAAACACTGCTGTTAGATTCTTGGTGGACACATATCTCCTCTCGGGTTTTCATCCAACATTAACCCAAGTCCTGTAAGAAGGGATTCTACAGGTGTCGGTAGGATCCCAAATCAACTGACCTTTAGGGGGAGATTATGGGTGTTGGACCTGACCTAACCTCTTCTTGGAAAACGAGATTTTGACAGTGAGAGGATCTGCGACAGTTTGTTGATTGGACAGAGAAACACCTAGAGGATTAGTAAAAGCACCAGGGCTCTAACCTAGTGGATGGATTAATCTGCTGATAGCATTATGGGGGAGGAGGTAAAAGGTAGGAGGTGGAGTTTAGTTGGAGGAAGCAGGTCATGGGGCCATATCTGGCCCTGGCTTCTTCCTGTAAAACCTTTTCCTCAGCTTCCTGGCCACCATGATATGAACTGTTCTCCACCACACCATCCCCACGGTGGATGGACACTTCTGAAACTGTGAGCCAAAATGAAATCTTTCCTTTCTCAAGTTGTTTCTGTCAAGTAATTGTTGGCAATGATGAGGAAGTGAGTAACACAGGATTCATAGTGTGAGGAGTCCTCACCACTGGCTTTGAAGATCACTCAGCCCACTTCTGTCATTCATTCCCTCTGTGTAACTTGGGCCCCTGTGTCACTCAGCCCTCCTGTCTCCAAGCCTTTCCCCATCACTTCACCCTTGCCCTGGGTCACTCAGCTCTGCATATGGGTGTCAGCAGTACTCCTCTCAAATCCCAGGGGGACGGGGGGAGGGAGTAAAGATTTATCATGATAGATTTATCTTTTTCTAAAACCCTTATAGTTTGCTGATAGAGTGTTTTATTATGTATAGTAAGCCCCTTTCACCACTGCCCTTGAATGAAGGTCAGTGGAGTCAGGCTGAGGCTTTCAGGTAGCCTCATGAGGGGATTCCTACAAAGACCAAATACCCATTTAAGAGGGAAGCTTCATTATCCAACTTAAAAAAATTTCTTTTTATTTATTTGCAAGGAGAGAGAAAGTGAGCGAGAGCGAGAGCGAGAGGGAGAGTGAGAGCGAGCGAGAGAGAGAGAGAGAGAGAGAGAGAATGGGCATGCCAGGGCCTCTAGCCACTGCAAGTGAACTCCAGATGCATGTGCCACTTTGTGCATCCAGCTCTACGAGGGTAATGGGGAACGGAACCCAGGTTGCCCAGATCTTCAAGTGCCTTTACCACTAAGCCATCTCTCCAGCCCATTCCCCAACTTTTGGGGGAGATAAAGCCCTGATATTGGTGTCTGTGAAACTTCCTTTATTTCTCCTTGAGGGCAGATTGGCTTGGAGTTCTGCTTTGCAGCTAGGGATGATCTTGAACTTCTGATCCTCTTGCCTCCACTTCCCCAGTGCTGGGGTTACAGGTGGGTGCCACTATGCCCCATTAATTTGGAAAGCTTCAAGCTTGGTGAGCCCACTGAGGTGCTGGGAGAGCGTCACACACCCCTCTACAGAGACAGAGGCACCTGAGCTTGGGACCCTGTACCCCACCCCTGTACCTCTTCATCTGGCTGCTTGTAACTTTCCTATTATCCTTTATATGAATCAGCACTAAATAAAATACAGGCCATTGTTTTCCCTACACTGGGCCCAACACATCAGGCTTTTTTGTTGTTTTTTGAGGTAGGGTCTTGTTCTAGCCCAGGCTGACCTATGTAGTTTCAGGGTGGCCTTGAACTCTCAGTGATCCTCCTACCTCTGCCTCCTAAGTGCTGAGTGCTTGGATTAAAGGCACAAGCCACCACCACAGGCCTGTGAAGCAGGCTTTTAAAAGTCAAAATGGAGTTACTAACACTAAAGCTCCGAACCAAAGCTCCATTATCTGAGCTTCCAAGAAATCGGGAAAGAAAAGCACTAACTTTCCCACTTCTGGTGGCGTCATGAAGTGTCCTCTGTTTTAATCCTTTCAGAAGGAAACCTAGTACCAACCAGTCCATTGCTTTTCTATTGTTTGATCTCTGTCCCTGCCTTAAAAGGAAAGTAATTTTGAAATTTTGAAATGACTAGTCTGCTGTTTATTTTCTTTTTCTTTGTCCTTTCATGTCTACATGGCCCGGTCCCTCTGCTTTGTCGTCAGAATGTTGATTGTATTTTATGGGATGGAATGTTGTTTCATTTTAGAGTAAAAAAAGCTAATTGAGACCTTTAAACTTGCCCTTTGACACTAGTAATTGTGAAGTTTGTTTTTGTTTTTGTTTTTTTTTTTTAGCTCTGTGAGCCATCATAACAAGTTATCTAACCCTAGGAAGGGGTCTGAGAACCCTAGATTTATTGCTGGCTGGTCAGACAGAAATATAGGTGGTCCTGAGGACTTTCAAATCATGACCATGCTGGGTCAGTCTCATGGGACTGGGCCTCAGCCCGTGGGTTCTGGGCTAACTCCAGGCAGATTATGTCAGAGCAGAACTGCATCTGGAATCTGAGCGAGGTCTAACTGAGGTGAGGGGCAGAGGGGAATAGCCCTAAGTGTAGGTGGAAAGCATGCAGTGGGTGGGGCCTGCACCATGGGGCACCTATGGGAGTAGGGACAGGGTGGGGTGAGCAGTCACAGCAAGCAAAGGGCAAACTGTGTTCTTGGATACCCACAATCTCACCATGTTGCCCAGGCTGGTCTCAAGCTCCTGGGTTCAAACAATCCTCTTTTTAGCCTCTCAAGTAACTGGGGCCATAGGTACATAAATGCACCCCGATTTATTTTATAACTATTTTATAGTTTTAAAAATATTTTATTATTTATTTATGAGAGAGAGAAAGAGAATGGGTGCACCAGGGCCTACAGCCACTGCAAATGAACTCCATACATGCATCTGGCCTTATATGGGTACTGGGGACTCAAACCTAGGTCCTCAGGCTTTGCAGGCAAGTGCTTTACCCAGTAGGTCATCTCTCCAGCGCCCTGATTTTTATTTATTTATTTATTTTTGAGACAGGGTCTTGCTGTATAGTCTGACTGGCCTTGAGTTTGCAGGAACACTCTTGCCTTAACCTTCTGGGTACAAGTGTTACCAATGGTCTCCATCTGGTGTTTCCAGGTTCTTGGTGCCTTGTTCAAAGAATTAGAAAGGTATTCACACACAAAGTAGGGGCTGAGGAGATGGCTCAGTGGGTAAAGTATTTGTTGCATGAGTAAGGACCTAAGTTCTAATCCCTGTACCCACATGAGGCCACACCTGACCCCAGTACTGGGAAGGTGGAGACAGAATCCCCGGGGCTTGCTGGCTAGTTAGTCTTGCTGAATGAGTGAGTGACCCAGTCTTAAAGAACAAGGTGGAAAATGACTGAGGGCCTCCATCCCCATGTATACACACACACACACACACACACACACACACACACAGAGAGAGAGAGAGAGAGAGAGAGAGAGAGAGAGAGAGAACGCAGCGGGAAGTTGCATTGAGAGCAAAGTGAATGTACTAAAGAGACGATGGGCCACTTGAGCAAGACAGCCCTAGAGCAGTGGGCTACTGCTGGGGCTTCCTGTCATGTGGTCTATGAGGAAGAGATGGTTACTCGGGGATCACAGTTGGGGTGATTCTCTGTTGTGACTGATAGACAAGTTAAATAGCCTTTTCCCTTCAAGGCTTGTCCTTCCCATGATCTGTATGGTTTTAACCATGTACACGCCCACTCACACATAGGCATTAGACAGACGGTAAATAGGAGATGCCTCCTAAAAGTTCACTCAGAGGATACAGTTTGTCTTATTATACATGTTCCCCAAGCCAATCCAGGCCTCACAGGCCCCTGCTATTCAAATTCCAGATACATCTCAAAGCATGTCTGAATGGAAATAGGGTTTTGCCAAGGGGTTGCTAAGAGGAGTTGTTTATTTCCATTGAAGTGGGGTGTACTTGCATCGTCTAACAGGCTACTGGGAGCATTGCTAGGAAAGAAGTGTGTTTAATGCCTAGGACAAGTATTATCCTGAGTTACACCTGCCTGCCTTATTGAGATTACAGGCATGCACCACCATGCCCAGCTTTCTACTTTACATTTCTGCCCTCTTCAATTAGTATATATAAATCATGAACATCAAGAATACTAACCTCTAACACTCGCCGGGAACCTGCCTGCGCCAGAAGGAGCAGAACCAGGGAGAAAATTCTCCACTCACTCCAGCCTTGCAAAGCCAAAAAACCTGAAGAAGGAAACAGCTGGGACCAGCTAGGGAGGGCAGAAAGAGGACAGCAGAAGCAGCTTTTCAGCAGCTTCAGAAACCCTCCCATACCCCAAGGACCAGCAGCCGGAGCCACAGCAGACCCCGGGAAATCCAGAGCCACCTGCTGATCTAAGCAGCAGATTCACAGACCCAGTTAGCCCACAGCCAACAGAGAGAGCCAGCCTCATACTCAGCTGGGGCGAGACCAGAGGCCATCTCCAGAGGTAACAAGGTCATCTAGAGTTAATTGATGCACCTCTGGTAGGCATTACCATTTTAAATAAGTGGGACTTTAAAAGGGAATTTGTTGCATTTGATGTTTCTTTTTTTTTTCTTTATTGTTCATAATGAGTTACATTGTTTAGTGGGCCAACCATGAGTTGTTATCCCCAATTCCCCGTTGCCCCCCTTCCCCATCCCCAGTCAGCTGGATATCCTCCTCCGTGGGCCGTCTGGATCAGTCTTTGTGGTAGGGGACCATGGATATCCCAGTCTTCAGCCGGGTTCTCATGACCCAAGTGTGTTGTTACTGAGGGTTGCCAAGTCTCTGATATTCTCCCCCACCACGGCTCTCACAATCTTTCTGCCCCCTCTTCCGCTCAGTTCCCTGAGTCGTGGTGGGCGAGTATTGAGGCTATGGTATTGTGAGCTTAGGGGTTTTTGTGTCAAGATTCGTTGGTTTCTGTCACACTGGCTTATCTTTTGTTGATTGGATGGCTATGGCTGTGGGTCCCTTGTACATCCAATCATTCTCTGTGGGGTTCCGTATGAATCCTCCCCCGTATGACTGTGGTGGCTCATCTCATGCCAGGATCTCAGCTTTCTGTCTGAAGTCAGTTGGTAGGGTTATATGGGCCACAGCTCCCTCGCTGTATCCTGAAAAATACAAACACAATCTCCATCGGAGAATGAGGTCAGTATCCGTTAACAAATATACAACTATCTGGATTACTTAGCTTCTATTTTTAAAAGCCTCCCTGGCAGTCACTCGCATAGTGCATCTTTTCTTGGTAGCCCAAGAGTATGGGATCTGTTGCATATCGCCCTGAATCCCCGGTTCCAATCAAGGGTTCCCCCTCACTGAGTGGGATATTTGGCCGAATTTAATAGCTGTTGATTGTCTCCCCCAGGCTCAGGCTCCTCCATTGCACACGTGCTCCTTTTTTGGTTTCCTTTTCACTCCCAGTAGGAGGTGTGGTCAGCCTACTCGTGGCCTCAGAATGTATTTCATGCCAGTGGTCTGTTTACACCAGCTGTCGTTGTTCAGCTTCCCCTGGCAGCTTGTGTAGTGTCTTCCAGGACTGCACTAACTGCCATCTGGGAGCTGGTTACCATTCCAGGCCTCGAAGAGTCTCTCGATGCTGAACGATGGTATTCTGTGGTTTCTTCAGCAACAGGGTTTTGCCTCAGGCCTGGAGAAAGCATTCAAGAGCCTTGACAGAATTCTGTCTTGTTTTTGTAACCTCATGGGTCACTTTGGTCAACATCTCAGTGAGGGAAGGAACCAGTAGCCGGGACCTGGGGCTGTCAGACTGCTCAATTGTTCACAGACTCAGACATTCTCCCCTACTACTCATGGTCCCTCTTACCAGTTGACACCCACTACTTACTCTTTAGGTTATAGTATGCTCACGAGAATTTTATGTTTTTGAACCTAATTTGGTTTGGCCTCATGTTTGAGCCATTTCCCTCTCCCCTTCCCTTACCCCACTTTTATACCTTCTCAGTTCTTTCTACTAGTCTGGATAAAGAAAATGGTTATCCTGGCTAAGGACCGCATATGAGGGAGAGTATGCGGTGTTCCATTCTCTGTTCTTTTGAGTGCTCGCTTAGTAAGATCTGCTTGAAGTCAGACCATTTTTCCCTAAATTTTGATGTGTCATTTTTCCTTTCAGCTGAGTATAATTCCATCATGTAAATATATCACAGTTTCATTGTCCATTCCTCCATGGATGGGCATTTGGGTTGATTCCAATTCTTGGCTATTATGAATTGAGCTGCTATAAATATAGTTGTACAAAATTTTCTGCATCGAGATGCGGCATCTTGCGGGTAGATGCCTAGTAGAGGGATAGCTGGGTCCATTGGTAGTTCTATGTCCATTCTGTCTAGGAATCTCCACACTGCTTTCCATAATGGTTGCACAAGTTTGCAATCCCACCAGCAGTGAATGAGGGTTCCTTCCCCCCCCCCCCCCCC
>PVHP010018119.1:0-33548 GCA_004024765.1 Zapus hudsonius | reverse complement strand
TTTTGCCTCTTTGGTGTGATCAGCTTTCTAGTTGCTGTGCAGAAAGAACCCCAGCAAAAGCGGCTTGTGGAGGAATGGGTTCATTTGGCTTATGGACTCGAGGGGAGACTCCATCCTGGCAGGGAAAATGATGGCATGAGCAGAGGGGTAGACATCACCTCCGCCACAACACTGCAAACAGCAGCAGGAAGATGTGCCAAACACTGGCAAGGAAAAGCTGTCTTATAACCCCATAAGCCCACCCCCAGCAACACAGCTTCATAGAGGCTGTAAAACCCAAACTGCCATCAGCTGAGGATCGATCAATCAGAACACATTCATTTGTTTGTGGGGGACACCTGTATCAAACCATGACATACATACACACACACACACACACACACACACACACACACACACACACACATATATATATATATATATATATATATATATATATATATATAGAGAGAGAGAGAGAGAGAGAGAGACTTACTTTGGGAAGTATGATGAGGCATTGGTATGGGCATTTATAAGGATTAAAAACTTCTAGGACTGGTTAAAAATTGGGAAAAAAACACACCAAAATTAGATGGTGGGGAGAAGAGGAATTTTGCATGTAATAATACTTGAGGCATTTTGTGTTGAACAGAACCATACATTTTACACTCTATTTCCCTTCTGTTACATATAGACACTACTTCTTACTTCATTTTGTATCAAACTGCTCTTCTCAGACAGCTGGCACCTATCAGGTAGTTTTTCAGTCTGCAATCCCCAGAGGAAGCCACATAGTGGACAAAGGTCACCTGAGGACATTCAAGGGTAGCCTCGCTTTCTCATCTTGATGTGGACATAGAAACTGCATTCTTCCTAGGATGGCATGAGGCTTTGACATGCAAACTCTGGTCCACCTCCCTGGACCACCTGAAGAAGAAATAATGAACTCCATCCCCTTACTGTTGGTCTTCACTCTGCAGTCACTTACAGGTTAGCCATTGATCCCAAACTCAGACCAGCCATTTGAGATAGGAGGTAGCTGACCACATTGATCACAGTGACTACCTTTGTAGACTTTGTTCGCTTTGGGCCAAGAGGGCACAGCTCGTTTTATTACCACCACCAGTACCCTTTCGCTCTTGCCAGTTTAAGGCTCCACACTGCTCTTCTGGTTCATTTAAACAATTTGAGGATTGCTTGTTGAAATGAGAGCAGTTGAAAGTTTTAAACTGCCTCTTTGAGAATATGTCTCCTCTCTACCCAACCAAAGGACAGTTTCTCAAGCTGTTATTTCCTAGGTTCAAATGAAGAACTTCTAGATCAACAGAACTGGGTGTTTGGTCCAGTCATTACAGGTTTTATATTGAAATATTGAAGTCATTCAACATTTCTTTTGAGGTATAAATTCATAAACTAGAAAAGTCTGCATTCTTGATCTGGTTCTACCACCACCACCACCACCATTTCCCAATTAAACAGCCCAAAGAGTCAGTCCTTAGAATGGATTAATGACCTGCAAAATTCCATTTAAATATAGCCATTCTTGAGTTTTATTAGTGGAAAAATACAAACTGGTCTGTGGTCATGGATTATTACAGATTCACTCCAGACTGCTGAATTGAACTCTGATGAACCTGCGACACTCTCCATTAAACCTCAAAATGAGCTTTCTCTTAATTGGGGAATAGGAAGGGAAAGTAAACTACTGTCTGGAAATTTCAGCTTTGTGAATCATTCCTTTATTTTGAAACATGTTTAGACGGTCATGGAGGTCAAGGACAGGTGAATGGGGAAGGAAATGGCTTCATTTGTTAAAACCTACCATATTCTCAGCAATAGTACATGGTACTTTGAGAATCTAAGTATAATACACAAGGAAGTTGGCGTTTTTGTTATTTTTGGCTGATACAATTAATTTCAGAAACATTAAGTGACCAGAGTCAAGCTGAATTCTGATTGGTAGCTCTGGGTTTGAAACAAAAACGTTCTGAGCTGAGCTGTCCATTTAGTGAAGGAACTTTGGTACTGTGGGGGATTCCAGTCTAGTGGAGAGAAGCTCCAGAAACATGGATCCTTACACAGCCTACATGATTAGAAATGCGATCTGTACTCCAGAGGTAAAGCCCAGAGGGTGTTCATTGGACTGAGGGAATTTTAAGTGGGGCTTGAAGGTGGAGGGGGCGTCATTGAAAGTTAAGAAGGGAAGATATTTTGTTTCTCATAAGCGAATACCCGTTGGTAAGGCCCCAAGTGGGAGTTGTGGCGACAACATCGTAGTTAAGCACCAGAGACTTGTAGAGTTTTCGATACTGTGGCATGGACTGAGATTACTTTGTCAATTTCGGAGGAAGCTGGGCAATGTAACAATTGGATTTATGTTGATCAAAATCATTCCTGTTCTTGTGTAGGAAATGAACTGATTTTTTTACAACTTGATCATTCAATTAATATTTAAAAATCACAATTTTTATGTGTTTGTATTCAGTAAATGAATGCATGAATAAATGCATTTGTAGACCAACTATAAAACAAGACTTAAAAAGTGAGACCCTACCTCAAAAAACAAAAACAAAAACAAACAAACAAACAAACAAAAAAAAACCCTTTTGGTAGCCAACATGACAGAAAGGAAAAGCCATGAAAATGACTCTGAGAAAGTATTATTTCATGTTGCTTTTATTTTGATTCATGGTGTTGCTCTGTAGCCCAGGCTGGCCTGGAACTCCTGAGATTACAGGTGTGCACCACCACACATGGCCTGACAAGAGCTTATAATGTGGTTTTGAAGATCAAATAAAATTTACCTACACTAAGTTGGTATTAATGTTTTGCATTCCCCCCCCTCCCGACTGTGCTACGATATTCAAAGTTGAGCTCCTTGGAGCTAGTGTCTGCGTAAGTTAAATGTCTTTCTTTCTTTCTTTCTTTCTTTCTTTCTTTCTTTCTTTCTTTCTTTCTTTCTTTCTTTCTTTCTTTCTTTCTTTCCTTTCTTTCTTTCTTTCTTTTTGAAATCTCAACTTTCCTTAATGCTTTCTAATACCGAATATCTAATGACGTGCAAAATATCTTATAGTGAAAAGAACAAGAGCTCACAATGCCACTCTAAGTATTCAGAACTGCAGCTCATCAGTTATATGTGCCTACCAGTGCCTATAAGATGCTTTTAAAGTTTTTTTGTTGTTGTTGTTTTGTTTTTTTTTCCTGAGCAGAGATAGCAGTAGGCTACAGTCACTACAAGAGATGTATGGTGGTTTATGAAGAAATTCCTACCTTGGATTGGTGCGCTTGTATAGGAACACAAGCATCAACCTTTGAAGGGGCTTCATGTACATTTCAAATACTTTCAGCTTCTTGACCCAAAAGTGAACCTTAACAAAAATAAGAAATAAATAACAGAATTGAGATGCTACAGAAAAGATCATTGAATGCACTACTTTGAACGTGAATTCATATGCTAGAAATGTCATCATCAATGTCGCGACGTTGGGAGACGGGACCTGACATGACAATGTCATGTGTGCTCTGCACTCAGAAGTGGGCTAATGCCATAAAAAGTGTGGTGTGCTCCCTTCTGCCACGTGAGGCTACAACAAGAAGGCCCTCAACAGACGCGGAGACCTTGATCCTGGACCTTCCAGACTCCAGATCTGCGGGATCATTTTCTCTTCCTTTTAAACCACCCAGTCTCTGGTGTGTTTTTATACCAGCACCAAAAGGAAGAAAACATTTATATTCCAAGCAGAGTCACCTGAGCTTTCATGCGCACCTGCACTCTTGTCCTTTGATGTCCTTGAGCAAAGATGGTGGCTATCCCCACTGGACATGGATTTTCCAAGTCATCTTGTCACTATTAGAAGTGGGCAGGAATTTGGTCTCTGGGACCCCTCTGGTATCAGGGTATTTAAATATGCTATCTTCTTGGTCTAGAATGTTTTTCCTGGTCCCTTCTTGCTTATACTTCAAAACACAGTCATCCTGCCTATGCAGAACAGCCTTCCTGGATCTCGTTTTGGGCTAAGTTACAGTGTTTCTCTTTGGCTAAGGTGGACTGTATTTTCCTGTTTTGAACATCCTGTGTAGCATGGTGTTTATCACAGCTGAAAATTTCCAATTATTTGCTTGATTACGTGATTAACTTTGTGAGCTCTAGAAAGGGGACAGCGGTGTCCATTTCCACCCAGTGACACCCAGCATATATGAATATAGCCAAGTGAAGGCAGTCGGATCTCAGGAGAAAAGCATTGTAAAGATTTTTCTCTATTGAGCTGGAGAGATGGCTCAGCAGTTAAGGCATTTGCCTCCAGTGCCTAAGGCCCCGGGTTCAATTCCCTAGTACCCACACAAGCCAGACCCACAAGGTGGTAGCCCTAGTGTGCTTTCTGTCTCTCTCTCTCTCTCTCTCTCTCTCCTTGAAAATGAATAAATAAAATATTTTAAAAACATTTTTAAAAAGATTTTTCTCTATCAAGCATAATTTTATTGAGAAATATCATATTATTAAAATGCAAAACAAATGTTTTCCCTATTTGTCCAATCTGTCATGAAAATCACAAAAATTGAGGTTTCTTTTAGTCACTGATTTCAGTATCTTGTCTGTGGCCCACACTTAGAGATTTATGTTTCGTCATAACCCTGCACCTCTGTGTATTATCTATATGAATAAAAGTTTCATGAAAATTTCTATTATACTATAAAATCTTCTTGGACTGTGAAAGGCTTCTCAACATAATCTCCAAAACCGATTGTACATTTCACTAATGTGTTCTGATATTTGAAAACCACTTAGATAAATTGTTCTAATCAGTATTCTTTCCCATTACAAAATAAATTACTTGAAATTTAAATTACTCACCCATTGATAACATTACACATGCTTTTTATTTTCTTGTTTATTCTGTACTGTCCACTTAAGATTAGGGAAATAAAGTTAATTGCCAAGTTATTGCTGTGTGATTGCTATATGTATACTTCTTTGAAATTCTAAAATCAGATTCTTTGCTTCTCTTTCACATTGGTCTCATCTCACCAAAGATTCCTCATCTTTGAATGTCGCACCCCAGGGTGTGGGGAGATGGCTGAGCAGTTAAAGGTGCTTACTTAAATGTTGTACCTGAGGAACTATTGCCAAAAAAAAAATCCCTGAAACAAAACAAAAACATACAATTTAACAGCATTTCTTTAGCAAAGACTCATCCACTGCCACCCAATGAGTGCTGCTTAAAGTTTAGGTGGCCAGCCTCTGCCCAAGAAATGTTCCTTATTTCACAATGTGTAACATGAACTACTTGATGCTGTTTGTATTTCATATTATTTGTTGGTATCGTTATCAACACAGCAATGTTATTAATAGTATTGTCAGATAATAGCTTTAGCAACAATGGCATTTACAGTATGTCATTATATTAGTTATCACAATGGATCTGACAGGATGCTTCTAAGAATTCACACTAGTGAATAGTGTACAATTTTTAAAGTCATGGGGGGAACATTGATCCTAATACACTCTTGTCTTTATGTACCTCTCTCTCTCTCTCTCTTTTCTGTGTTCAAAAAAAATCAATGAGGAAAATGACAAAAAAAATCACCTAAAAAATTTATTTATGGGGGCTGGAGAAATGACTCGTCAATTAAGGCACTTGCCTGCAGTGCCCAAGAACCTGGATTCACTTCCCCAGTGCCCATGTAAAGCCAAATGCACAAGGTGGAGCATGCTTCTGGAGTTCATTTGCAGTGGCTAGAGGCTCTGGTACACCTATTCTTTCTTTCTCTCTCTCTCTCTCTCTCTCCCTCTCTCTCCATGCAAATAAAATAAATATTAAAAATATTAATGGAACTAGATCAGTTGTTATTGATGCAATATATGGATATGGAAGAGTGTAGACATTTTTTTTTGCTTCAAAATTTAGGACCATTTGGCTGGACACAGGTAATTCATACAATGAAAATATGTATATGCAACAAGGTCAATATGTGGAAAGAAGGATTCTTTCCTTAAAATATATTTGTAGGGGCTGGAGAGATGGCTCAGTGGTTAAGGCAATTGCCTGCAAAGCCTCATGACCTGGGTTTGATTTCCCAGTGCCCATGTTAAGCCAGATTCACAAAGTGGCCCATGTATCTGGAGTTTATTTGCAGTGCCTAGAGGCCCTGGCATGCCCATTCTCTCTCTCTCTCTCTCTCTCTCTCTCTCTCTCTCTCTCTCTCTCTCTCTCTCTCTCTCTCTCTTTCTCTCTCTCTGCTTACAAAGAAATTAAAATATTTGTAATTTACTTTTAAGGAAAGAGAGATTATGGAAGAGGAGAAGAAGAAGGAAAAGGAGAGGAAGGAGGAGAGGAAACATAAGAGAAAGAATGACTGAAAACTAGTATGGATGTTTCTTGCCATTGTGAATAAACTCCAGACGCATGCCCGACTTTGTGCATTTGGCTTCACGTGGGAACTAGGGAATCAAACCCAAGCCATCAGGCTTTGCAAACAAGCGCCTTTAACCATTACACCGTTTCTTCAGCAAGTAAAGAGCTCTCAAACCCAGGGCTTTTTAGAAAGTATAAAGTTATCTGCTATTTAATAATTTAGGCTTCAGCTACCGGAGAAGGAAATTATCTCATGAATTCTGTTTTTACTTTCATTTAAGTGAAGTGATAGATAAAAATGAGACTTGAATTTTGACTGCTGTCTTTGTTGATGCTCAGCTATTCAGTGAGCTTCTCTTGGGCCTTTTGAAAGGAAAGAGTATGTGAAAATAATCTAGGTAAGCAGAAGTCTAAGAGCACACGGCTCATACTCATTTCTTATACATAATAGGTTAACCTTGTTTTGGATTTATTTTTGAAGTCATAATAATTAAGGTTGATTAAGTAAAATATTTGTTCGGTTAGGTTTTTATCTGCCAAGGATCGTATGCTTATTTAAAATTGTGTAGGATTCATTGAAGATATCTAGCCTAGGACTAATTAGTATTAGTTCTCATACTAAGGCTACTTTGTACCTCTTAGCCAGTGAGGCATATATATATATATTCATCTATATTTTTGATATCAGGTGATAAGCAAAATTTGACATATTTAATGTGTGTCAGTATAGAAAGGAATTGAGATAATTAAATTAAAAGGCAAATCCAAGGCTGGGAATGTAGCTCAGTGGTTGCCCATCATATTTGAAGATCTATATTTATATCTACAGCACTGAAAAAAGTCGGGTTTGGGGCTAGGACAAATCTACCTAGACTTGGGTTCAGCTGATCCAAACCTAGCTGTTGTCTTCATGGTTATGGTGTCACATGGAAGTAAAAGCCATTAAATCCAAATAATAAGGGACTGGAGAGATGGCTCAGTGGTGAAGGCACCTGCCTGTAAATCCTAATGACTGGGTTCGATTCCTCAGTACCCACATAAAGCCAGATGCACAAAGTGGCACGTGCATCTGGAGTTTGTTCACTGCAGCTAGAGGCCCTGGCATGCTCATTCTCTCTCTCTGTCTGTCTGTCTGTCTCTTTCTCTCTGTCTGTCTTGCTCTGCTTGTAAGTAAATAAATATAATATTTAAAGTAGAAAAAAAATTACTCAAGAGCCCTGTACTCTGATACTTTTCATACAAACAAGCAGCTTAGTTCTAGTACTGTTGGAAAATTGCAATCGAAACTCCACAAACACAGTCAGATAGAATGTACATTGCAGATGCCCAGCTCACTGGTTCACAGAGGGCAAAGTGTTAACAGAAACCTTCATTTCAAGTTCAACTGCAAGGCCAGTATTTCGTGTTTAACTTCCGAAGTGTTTTCCAACTCTGTTATTTATTTTTTAACTTCTTTCCTGGGGTAGCTCAGGGATCACAGGGATGTTTTTCTGCTTGTAATGTTGTAATCTGGGGCTTGTTATGTTCACACAACTCTCGCAAGATGACAGGTCTGTGTTAAGAACTCAGGTGCCCCAGCTTCCAGCTCTGACCCTTACCGGGACTTGATAGCAAATGTAATATTCACGTGGAACCTCTTCTCATGCAGATATTCCATTAAGCCCTGTGCTAACTACCGGATTCAAAACGAGACGAGAAGTAAAAGCTTGATAAGTGGACCCAAGGGACGACATGCTGCATTTGTTTTGGGCTTAAACTTTGACTGTATGGGGAGGGACAGCGGGGCTTTGATATTTGTAATGAGTGCTTAGGCCTTTTTATCTTGGAAGACTGCATTCTCACAGTGTGGAAGAGGCTTCTTTAGAATAGCTTCTCCTGAGAGAAAACACAGATTCTCCTCCAATCTCCCCTAACCCTTCCCTCTGTGCTTGGTCACTGCTATTAGGTGACCATTTACTGTTGTCTGAAGTCCTGGGCAGATGTTCAAAACCCCCGTGGTCTCCACCAGCCGGGGTTGGGGGTGGGGGTTCCTCTGTTTGTTATTTCCCGGCTGCTTGGCACGTTCTTGTGACACACAACAAACCCCTATTATAAAGGATTATATGATGAGCGAACAAGCCTCTGAAAGATAGCAACCAAATGGTGACTCCCAATTACATGAGAAATTACTATAATCACCCCGGCCGCAACACCCGCCTGTTGGCAGAGTGCTCCGGCTCCTTGAAATGCATTAAAAGAAGGCCTAGCATATGAAATCAAATCTCAGTTTTGTATGTAATCACAAAAATTAATACTGTCACTTTAAAAAAAATCTAATTGATGTCCTAAAGGGAGACCTCCTAGGCCATGCGAAGTCGCTATTACGAGAATGCCTCTTGACTGTATTTCAGACAGCACCTGTGTGAGCTGCCAGATTCCTCAGCCAAAACGGCACTAAGTAGGTTTGTCAGGGGCTTGGCTGCGATCTGTAGAGCAGTTATCCGCATAGAGACTAAAGTGTGAGAGAGTTCTCCAGGTTTTGTTGTCATAGGCCGAGATTTCTTTCCCAAAGTAAGTTTATTTTGTGTGTGGGCTGTGACCAGAAGCCAGAGCTATCTTTGTTTTGGTATTTAAGATTGGAGAAGGAATAATAATAATAATAATAATAATAATAATAATAAAAACTAGTTTCATTCACAGGCTTGGGGAGGTGGTGGAGTAGGCCAAGATGGTTCTGACATCTCACTTATTTTCTGTCTATCTACAGTGTAAGTTCTATGTGAATATGTGAATGACAAATCAAGGACATGAGGGACCTTGAGGCCACAATCCTCTCAGCTATAGATACAGAAAGAACTGGCTAGGCACTCTCTCCTTTCAGAAAATGCATCCTCAATACGGAACACACAAGCATGACCAGCAGACCTCCCTTCTCTGGCCAGGGATGGCATCCTGGTGTTTATAAAACTCCCTGCCTGGCATTTGTATGTTTACAAACACCCGCGAGCAACGACCTGTGGGGGGACAACTCCTGACTCTCCTGTAGACCTCGGGTAGCATTGCTAGGCCTCTGACCAAATCATGGAATGACTCTGAATCCCAGGATGTGGATTTGGGGCCTCCTTGACCTCTAAAATTCTGTGATGCTGTAAAGAAATGGACCTAGCATAGGCTGGAAGTACAACTCTCCAGGAGCAGAAAAAAAAATTAAAAAAAAAAGTTGTGCTCACTATATTACCATTGAACGACCAGTTGCTACCCCCAGACAGTTGTCAGAAAAAAAAAAATCGAAAATTATGAGGTTTCTTGATTTTTTCATTAAGCCATATCTGTAAGTGTCCCAGAGCTCTCTACCCCCCTCTGTACCCCCTCCCATTCCCATGCTAAAAACAGGCCTGGGATTCCGGAGTCACCTCTTGTTAGGTAGCTGAGGACACCCCCACCAGCTAGTACCTCAGTACATCATCACCCCAAGCCTCTCACAGGGCAGTTTCTCTCCTCCTACTAAGGAACACTCCAGGAACGTATGCTCACCCTTCTCTCTCTCTCTCTCTCTCTCTCTCTCTCTCTCTCTCTCTCTCTCTCTCCCTTCTTTCTTTCTCTAGCTCCCCTTTTCCTCTCTGTTTTCCTGTCTCCTTTTCTCTCTAGTTACAATAAAGTCTTAAGTCTCCCCCCCGCAAAAAAAAAAAAAAAAAAAATCTGTGTTAGTCTTGGTGTGTCTGTTCCAACCCCCAAATCTAAAAATTTATAGGATGTTTCCCAAGACCTGGGTAGAGTTCTGGGGGCAGAGATGGACATTTGCAAAAGCCAGACATTGTTCTATTCGGCCCTTTTCCACTCAAGATGAACATGGATGAAGCCCACAGTCATCCTTCATCATTTTAACAATACTTTAACAGAGAAAGAAAGCCTAGTCCATAGATGACCCAGAGACACAGAAAATTAATCTACCTCTATGGAAAAGAAGTCCGAAGGTGCTCACACGAAAGTTTTTCCCAACCACTTTGAAATTATATCTTCATCACACACATGAAATACCGCTCAGAGAACCGCTGACTGAGTGAAGTAGTGAATTCACATTCAATCACATCGATAAACATAAATACATCACAGTGCTTATTCAAACACTCACAAGTTATCTATATAAAGACCAATAACTACCGTAACTTTCCCAAAATAGATTTTTTTTACTTCATTTTCTTTTTAATTTTGTTTTCGCTATATTAACTGATTCTTTTTTTTCTTAAAAACATTTTTATAAACAAATTATAGGGCCTTCTTGGCTCCACATATCATTTTCTCTATTTTCTTGAGACAAACTCTTGACACATTGAGCCCAAGTTGCTGGCAAAGAGGAATTCTAAGAAGCATGTGACAGGGCTGTGAGGTGCAATCCCACACCCCGACCTGTGAAGAGCCTTCTGGTCACCTTTCTGCTCTGCACATCAGCAAAGGGCGATCCCTGCGGCGGACACTAGGGGGCATCCAAGGACCGAATGTATTCGCTCTGGCTTCAGCCTGGCTCAGTGCGCAGAGGTCCTGCTCACTTCAAGCACAGGAGCTAAGGGAAAAGCCACCCAATTCATTCCTGTTTTGTGCCAAAATGAATAATGCGGGGTCAGTTTCGTCATCAGTCCCATATTCCCTAGGATTTCTGGCAGCAATTGCCATCTAGGGGTTTGGAGCCAGGACTAGCCCATAATAGAAGTAACCATAGGTGATAGGAAACCCGAAACCTGCCTTTTTAATTAATTAATTTATTTTTCACCTCTGCTTTTGACAGAATTTCCGTGTTGTGGAAGAGTTCTCTTTTCCTCGGTATTTTCAAGTTTAGGTCAGCGCGCCCTGTCTCCCGGGAGCTGGAGAATTGTGACAAGGCAGGTCCCTCTGCTGCCTCATTTTCCTGGGGTACCAATGCCTTCAGTGTAGATTATTTGTTGATTATTACTTATTAGAAAACACTTGCCCTACTCTGTAGACATCTTTAGGCCTTTGGGCTTGGCTCTCTTTATGAATACCTATTACTTCCTAATTATGATGGTTTAATAAGGTGCGTCTTTCATTTTCATCTCCTACCTCGCTTCCCCTGCGGTTCCTCGCCCTTTGCTATGGGTCCCTAAGGGCGTGTTACTGGCTCCTTCGCTTTATTGCACCCATCTTCCCTTCGCCTCGCCCCTCCTGGTGAATTAAAAGAATAAATAGAATGTGTTTTAGGGATGACAACAGTAATAATAAAGCCAGGAATTGCTTTCCAGCTAAATGCACTGATTAGAAGTCCTATCGAAAATAGCATAGAGCTAATTAAAGTAGTCAACCTTCCCATACAGGTCACGCTTTGCTCTATTAAAATGAAGGTAAAACAAAGCCTGTGACATTTCTGCACTTCCCAGACTCACTTTTCCTAAGACGTATCAATAGTATTGACAATAGTATTGCACTGTGTTTCCCAATGACCCAAGCTGTCATCTCGTGGTCCTGGATAATTCTTCCTTAATGAACCTTGTCGAATTCTTTACCTATAGAGATCAACAGAAAAAAAAATAGAAGAAGTGTGTTTCAACATGTAGGAATTGAAAAATCAAAATGGTATCCATTCATTAGCCAAGAGCATTTATCATTTAGATAATGTACCTAATTCTTGGAGCCGTGAAAGTTTCGGGCCATACACCCTCAATTTAGAAAGTTATTGAAATTGCCTAAGAAGTGTGTGAAGGGATGGGGAGAGTTGAATCTTTACATTTTATGTCATTTAGAACCATTGAAGGAGACGGGAAGGGTGGTTCCTTGGGCCTCAGCTTTATGAGCGACGTCTCTTGTGTGCCTTGGACCTGGCAGCCACATCCATCGGATGGCAGAGCACTGGCAGCTGGAAGCTGCTCTTTCTCTCCCCTCTCATTTCCCAAACAATGTTTGCACTGATTAATACATTGCAACAAGACATGACGCAGAGATTGTGTTGGCATTGTGTTCTGATGACCCCACACATTGTGTGCGCTCTGTGGTTCCTTTCGCTGTTCATAGTTATACGGGTTTATCAGAAATTACATGTCAGGCTCCCGATGAGTGTAATTGTATACTGATTGTGTATAGTTTTTTTAAACCTCATTATTAGCCTTGTATGCAAACCAAATAAAAGGGAAGTTTAAAAAAGGAAAAAGAAAATAGCCTCCCCTGGACGTCATGTCAGAGCCCAGGTGTTTGAGCCTGGACGTTCTCTCGGGGACATCCGCTTCAGCCCCAGTCACAGGAGAGGGACAACTGCAGTGGTCAGGGGCTGCTGGGAGAGCGTCCTGGCTGTGCGTGCTGTCTCCCCTGTTCTTGTACGCACAACTCATTTCAGAACTGACGGATGAGGTGTGCCTGCCCTCATTCATGGCAACTTTCATTAATTGGCATCCCCATGGCAGTTTCTCTGACTTTGACCCTCTTCTTAGATTCCTCCTTTTAACAGGAAAACAAAACCCAAAGCACCTGATCTGTGTGGCTAGGAACTCAGGGGAAATCTGCAGAAGAGAGCAGTGAAGTGAACAGGGCTTTCTGCCCTTCTTGGACTGCGACTCCTGAGCCATTGATTGGACTTGCTCCATAGCTGGTGTCCAGGGTCTGCATTCTTTGGACTCAGGGACGGCAGCTCAGCAGGGAGTGTGGAAGTATTACGTAGCAAGGATAAGGGCCATTAGAGTCAGACTCCTCAGTTCTCTCTTCAGAACCTTTAATCAGTATACAGTGGTTCAGTACACAGATGTTGGCACCCGTGTGAGCGCTCTCTAATTGTCATCTAAGTTGTCCCTGCCTAAGGGCTCCCAATCAAATTATTAGACTGTTGCAGTGAGACTGTGGCTCTTGGTTGCACCTTGTGAGGGGGAGTTTTCGGGAATGATGAGAAGCAGAGGTTCCTCCTGGGAAGCAAATGTACCATTATGGACTTATTAGGCCTTTGATTAGATCCACAGCAGATAAGGGAGTAGACTTTTCCAGAGAAAATATTGTGGTTTATTGCACTCGTCCTCACTCAACCATTGGGTTGAAGAAACAGAAGCAAGGGAAATACCACCCAAGAAAATATGTATAGAGCGATTTCTTTGAAAAGTGTTATAAAATTTATTAGTCAACTCATAAATTTTCATCCCCTCTGTGGGCTTAAAGGTGAAGGCTTTCATAATTTGTTTATTTTGTTTCTCGTTTTTCAGATCTCTAAGCTTGCATTCTATTGGTAATTTTCTGACTGGACACCTCAAAGAGTTAAGCATTCAGAGTGATAATTAATTAATTATGCGGTCCCAGAAAGTTAACCTCTCAATTTCCTTCCTGAAATTCATGTTTATCTGATTTGCTTTAATAAGTGACTTGCGATTGAGCTAGTTTCACGTACTTTAATTTCAAGATAATTACAATACTATAATTCACATTCCAGATGCACATTAACTTTTTCCAAAGATATCCAGCCAGTACTAAACCCTTGCGTTGTACTTATTTTTTAGTAAAGTGTAACCTGAAGAATAATTGGCTGGCCGTGGCCATATCTTTTAAGTCTTTCTATTATGAGGCATTTATTTGATTTTAATTGTAGAACCATTGGTCATATTGAGTTCATTTCCTGTTCATGTTGATTTCATGGGTCTCTCCATTAGTATTCAATTGCACAGTAATTAGTCATTAGTTCACCGTGATGTCTTCAAGCAAGTGTACACTTATATTCTCATTTTCTACTCCGTTTCTGTAGTCATCTTTGAATTCCCTATTTCTTAAGGAGATGAAGGTCACGATAAGGAAAGACAGCAGATCTAATGCAAGATCATGAATTTATTAGATTAAACATTTGCCAAAAGGCCCCAGTTGAAGGCACGCAGAAAACTTGATGCACCAAAAACAATATAGACGCAATAGTGTCGTCATTCATCAGAACCTCGGATCTGAAACATGGGATCCCAAACAAGAGAGAGGCTGTTTAGTGAACACTCGGCATGACACTTGACCCCTTGTGAGCACCTGGTTAACTCTCACGACAGCTTCTTCAATTTCTAATGAAAGGTCAAATTCCCCGTTTGCTGCTAAGCTCCAATAGTTTTTTTTAAAAATATCTTTATTGTCTCCAATAATGTTTTGAATTTCGTCATTTTTAAATATTTGACTTTACAGGTCTATGTTCCTTTATAATAGAAGTTGTTTTTATTAAAATATATACTGTCAATGGATAAATTAATTCCAAATTTGCTGTGTTTTTAGCTCACATTTTTTATCAAAGGTATTCGTTTAGCTCCCATGAAAAGTAAATATGTCATCTGTCATAGTCTGTCACAAGCTCATAATTTAGATCCATTAGAAAATTGTTCCTGCTTTTTATTTGAGCTGGCTTCACATTGTTGTCTTAATTAAATGAGAATCTTATATCATTTAAATGTTAGACTTGAGAATGAGCTGACTTTTATTCAGGTGCAATGGCGGTGCTCTGAGCACTGCTGAAAATCACTGCTTTGAGACCAGCTGAGCCAGTGTGTGAGGAGCCCTGGCCAGTGGGTACCGGCTCCTGGGCGCATTTCTCCCAGGAGTGGGTGAAAAGAAGCAGTCCTGGAGTGAAAGACGCCTGTTCCCATTGTCTTAGGAGGTTGGGCAGTACTTGAATTCTTGAAACTCTTTCACAAAAGCATGATACTTTGCGTGTGTTCCTCAAACTTTAATGTGCAATGAGTACTTGGTCAAATGCAATCTATCTCAGGAGGTCTCAGGTGGCCCAGTGTGTGTGCCTCACAGGCTCCGGGTGAGCCTGGGCTTGGGCCACACTTCACAACATGCAGCAAGAAGCACCCAGGATGATTCCCAATGGTTTTTCTTACAGTTTTTCTGTATGTTTGTGTGTTTTGTCCCTTCCCCCTCCTCTTTGTTTCTTCTTTTTCTTCTTTCAAAAAATAAATAAATAAAACAAACAACAACAACAAAACCCAAACATCCATTCTTAGTCTGTACTCCCAGCTACTCCTGAGGCTCAGGCAGGAGGATGGCAAGTTCAAGGTTTGACTGTAGAACGAGTTCAAGGCCAGTCTGGGCAACTTAGTGTGACTTGTGACTCTCTCTAAATAAAAAGTAGAAGCATGGCCAGGGATATAGCCCTGGATTCAATTTCCAGTTTTCACAGAAAAAAAGAAAAGGATGAAAACCAATCATTGCCAAACTTTCAAATAAAGTAAGTTGTTGTTAGCACTTACTGATTTTTACTATTGCTTTAAGCTCTGTGTGTGTGTGTGTGTGTGTGGGTACAGGTGTGATGGGGTACATGTGTGTGGGTGCATGTGGACCTGTGTATGTGGAGGCCAGGGACCACCTCATGTGTCATTCAAGGCACCATATTTTTTTTTGAAATACAATCTCTCATTGTCTTGGAAGCCACCAAGTAGGCAGTGAACCCCAAGGATCTGTCTCCCGAGCACTAGGCCAGCATGGATGGGGATTAAAAGTGCACCCCGCTACACCTGGCTTCTTTCATTTTTTGTTTCAGTCCTTTGGATATCTTTCTTGCAAGACAAAGACTATTAACTGAGCTATCTCCCCAGCCCAAGTTTTTAAGTTTTTTAAAAAATATTTTTATTTATTTGCAAGCAGAGAGAGATAGACAGAGTAAGTATGGGTGCTTCAGGGCCACTGCAAATGAGCTCCAGATGCATACATCACTTTGTGAGCCTGGCATATGTGGGTGCTGGGGAATCGAACCCAGATCTTTAGGCTCTGCAGGCAAGCATCTTAACCACTGAGCCATCTCTCCAGCCTGCATTTAGGTTTTAACATTGATGTTTCATAACAGAAATAACTGGCTTTTGTGTGAAAAGGATGGATGCCTAACACTCATGCTTCTGATGTAAGCATCCATGGCAACATGGTTTTCCACATGGTGAACAGTGTGTAGAAATGAACAGTTTTTTCCCCCTGGGAATTCCCTTTAGGCTGGTAGTACTGTGGTCACTGCCAGCCCATTGCCCCCTTGCACAGTGCTCAATCAAATATTCTTCAAAAAAAATTGACATTTGATTTTGTTTCAGCATCTAGGCATAAGGATAGTTTTTCATTTCTAAATTTCTCAGGGTGAAACTTTCCATAGACTACTATGTAATACGTTAATGACAAGAAATTAGGTCAATATTAGAATCACAAAAAAAAATCAGGAAATATTCAAACTGACTTGCAATAAATGTTGTGTGCCTGTGTGTGTGTGTGAGAGAGAGAGAGAGAGAGAGAGAGAGAGAGAGAGAGAGAGAGAGAGAGAGAGAGAGAGAGAGAGAGAGAGAGAGAGAACGAGAGAGAGAAACAGAGAGAGAGAGAAGAGAGAGAGTCATGGTTTATTTCATTTGTGTGGACATGGAGTCTGAAATTCTTGACTCGTTATGTGCCTTCTGCAAGTATTCTCAACTAAAAATTATTTTCTAAGTTGAATTTGGGAATTGTAAAGGTTCCCAAATCATTTTGAAATCCACTTTAATTTTTTTCTAAGTTTTGCAAGACAGAGTTGAAGAAAAATAATTTTTATTCATTTGAAAAGTGAAAAATAAAAAAAAGAGGGCTGTAGAGATGGTCCAGGGGCTCGAGGTGCTTGCTTGCAAAGCCTGATGGCCCAGCTTCCCCAGCTTTATCTGCTTAAAGCCAGATGTACAACATGCATCTGGAGTTTGTTTACAGTGGCAGGAGGCCCTGGGGTACCTACTCATTCTCATTCCCTCTGTCTTTTTTGTCTCTTTGTTTCTTCCTCATAAATAAATGAATGAATGAATAAATAATTTTTGAGATAAGATCTTATGTTGCTCATGCTAGCCTCGTACTGGCTCTATAGCCAGTGAAGGCTTTGAACTCATGATCCTCCCAAGTTCAGCCATTAGGAGTATGTGCCGCTCTACCTGGCCTTGCAGTGGAGCTTTCTGGACCGTCTCTTGTTCTCTCTACCTCCCTTCTTTTCCTCCTTATGAAGATTTTTCTTTCCATCTTTCTTTTCCCCCCTGTGCTTTTCATAGCTCTCCTCCCTTTTCTATTTCATTCATTCATTCTTTTTTTTCTTACTGTTTTTATGTGTCTGTTGGATGACCAATGAATTTATTGGTACAGGGAGATTAGAAAATCATCTCAATTATGATAATTCCTAAAACATACTCTTCACATTTTATTTCTGGTTCAAGTCAATAATTATATTTCTAATTAAATAATAGTTAAATTTTGAAAGAAGTATCTGAGAACTTGATTTAATACTATTTTAATTCTTAGTTTGATATAATAGTTTTTTAAAATTTAAGACCAAAGAAACTCAACAAAATTGACTGGGGGGAAAAAAGCAGAAATAAAACAGCAATGTAAGATGTGAATCATTTCAGACTTGAGTTGCTAAAGAATATTTTGAGTAAATAGCATACAATATCTCTTATGTAAGCACATTATCTGATAGAAATAGTGAGCCTTCATCTATCCGCCTCTTCTTCCCTGCACTAACTGGCATATGCATAGACTCTTCTCCCTGAGCCTCAGGTTAAAAAAAATACTAAGTGAGTGTGGTGATATTTCTAATTCAAAGTTTCTATTTGAATGAAATGACTAATACATTACTCCCAAGCATGCATATTAGCCAATCATTTTAGGTTTCTTTGGTCTGGAATGATAATAGACAATAAATTAGAAAAGAAAATCCTCCAATGCCTTGCATTGTAATGGGAGAAAGACCAAACATTTACAAATGTTAACACATGAGAGAAGCAAAGCACACAAGAAGGTTGGACCCACTCAGTAGGAGCCTTCCAGGCGATTTTCCGAGGCAGGGGTCCTGCAGGAGTACCATGCCTGGCATTGGTCTGGGAGACTGCAGGGAGGCCCATCAGGATGAAGAGGAATAAGGGAGCAGGAAAGCAGAGCAGGAGGCATGGAGACCCGGGGCAGATCTGCAGGACCTCCTGGGTTATTGGAGGGACTCTAGATTGGGTCCTCAAGTGACGGCAGCCTACTGGAGATTTTGCATGGGTGCTCTGATCCTGTCAATAGAGTGAGAAGTAGTCAGACCCTGCGTGGCCTCTGCAAGGGCCAGGCAGGTCGGCATGGCGACATCTGTGCCCAGATTGGATGTGGAGTGAGAGAAATGGAGGCTAGAAACACATGTTCAGCCCACGAACTGGAGAGAGTTGCTTTGTTAAGGAGCAAACACTGACATGAGCAAGGATGGACAGGCAGGGAGATCCAATGGCTCTAATATATATTAGATTTGTGAAACTTATCAGATGTCCCCATAAGTTATGGACTTGAAGTCTAGCATTTGTGTAGGTCTGGGGCTTAGTGGAGACTGTTTAAGACACAATACCCTAGAGAAGATCTTTTTCTCTGAGAACATTGGAATGAGAACATTTGTTACATAATAAGTGCTTGACAAATATGAGTAGTCCTTTCTTGGTTTTCTTTTTTTTTTTTTTTACTTTTTAAAGTTATCAAACCAATTTTAATATATAACTATTATTGGCCGGGCATGGTGGTACATGCTTTAATCCCAGCACTTGGGAGACAGAGGTAGGAGGATCACTGAGAGTTTGAGGTCAGCCTGGGACTACAGAGTGAGTTCCAGATCAGCCTGAGCTACAGTGAGACCCTACAAAAAAGAAAACTATAGATATAGATAGATACATAGATAGAGAGTTATGTGTTATTATTAGGACCTGGTATACAATTACCTGTGCTATGCATCTGATTCTGTGTTTTCTTCACACAGACTACAGGTGATACACCTTGATTTAAAATAGTTTCATAGATACCTTCACGTGAACTAAGCTATAGTTTTGTATTTTTCTCCTTCTCATAAGGATGCCACAATAGTTATCCCTCAAAGGTTTATTATAGACCATGTGGCTGGGCCTGGTGATGCCGACTTGGGGTACCTGCAGGGGAGAATCTGAGGGAAAAGCATTTTGAGTTCAAGGAGAGTCTGGGCTATGTAGCGAGGCCTTGCCTCAAAATGCCAAAATACAAAACAACAAAACTCCTTGGAGTGTAGGGCTGTCTCCTCTAGTCAATTTGATTAAACTTTTCGATGGAAATCCTTGAAGAACATTTGACCTCATACTTATAGGCTCAGCATCACTGAAAACTACACAGAGATGACAAAATATGCTCCAGGTAATGTCCAGGTAGAACTCATCTTTCAAGATTTTTAATGTGCTGAGGAAATAGCAACCAGTAGAGTTCTATTCTAGACCTTGGACAGTTTCTCTACCTCTAGAATGATCAAAATGGAATAAAATTCAGTTTTATTTCTCTCGACTGTTGGCGTCCTTTCCTCTTGGTTGGCATCAAGTTGACACATGACTGACTGTGTGAATGATATGTTTATGCTGGTTTTTTTATTTTAGTGAGCTCTGAGCTTTTGTTCAGTGGACTTCTTTATCTATCTTTTACACGTGGCTCACTCCCAGTTCCTCAGCTCTGAAAGAGCACAAAGGTGGGGGTGCCATGATTATTTGCTAATGAAGCATTTTGGCTAGAAATTTGCCCTCAGGAAAACAGCACATTGATTAGAAATGTGTTTTTGATGAAACCTTCTATGGAGTTAATCTAATTTCTCCATAATGAACATCTCTGTGTACTGGTTGATTTCTTTGTAGATTTTTCTCCTCTGTTCTTATGTACAGAGCACTACTTGGAAACAAGTATTGAAAGATTCCAACAGAATGGTATCGTCTATTTCAAATTCCTTTCTTTTTTGGCATGACTCAATTGTATATAGAATTCTACTTCTAATCAAAAAATGTTTGTGGAAAAAAAAGTTCCCCCTTTTCATTTTCACGTTGTTCTAGTCAAGGAATCCAAACAGAAAGATGCTAGGTTCAGGGTCCCAGGACTTTTTGTCCAGAGACTGACCCATCCTGCCTTGTTTCTGAAGACTCAGAACTGAAGAACTCTGAACCTTGTCGGTATCCAGACCAGAGACCAGAGAGGGTAAGGACACAGCAGGGAGGGTGACAGTTCTTAAGAGACCAGGTATCACAATACATTCCCAGATACTAGACTCTACTGCAAAGAGGTCAGAAAGATGGTTAGTGGAGCATATGAATGGATGAGCACAGACACGTGGGAGTCTCAGCAGTTTGTCATGGATCCTGCAAAATTGGGGACCCCAACGCTCACAGTAACTGTCCACTCTCACCTGCTCTTTCTCTAACATAATGGCTGCCTTAATCTCCTTTTCTTTTTTGGAATTTATTAATGTGTTTCAGTACAGAGATAGGAGGGAATGACACATCCACACAAAAACTAATGAAAATAATAAAATTAACTTCATCAGTTAAGGAAATACTTGTATTTTCTATGCAGTGGCAACTTTTGTTATTTGTTTTGAACATTAACCTTCATTGTGTTTTCTTATATTTGAGGGAAATGGGTGCCAGCATGGCACACACATGTGGAGTTCTAAGAAGAGACTTGGCTTCACTGTACTATCATGTTCTCTTGCATGAAAGGAGCCTGGGGATTAATAAGTAGATGCCCTGCTAGACCCGTTCTGATGGGGTGTGTCCTTAAATCCTCAAAACAACCATACAATTCTATAAATTGGGATTATCTGTATATGGATTACAATCTAGAACTCTTTGGCTCTAAAACTCCCATACTTCCCCCAGAATACCATCACTGTCTCTTCCCTCCCCTACATCCCTTCCACAGGGTTCTGTATGGCCAGCCAAAGCTCAGTATCTTTAATGTTGTAGGCCAAAGAAGTGCTTATCAGAAGCCTCCAGTCGGTTGTGAGGACAGATTGAGGGAGTCAGTCATGGATTTAGGACCAGTTTCCAAATGGAGCTGGAAATTGTATATATGTACAAAGAGATCACAGACATTTTGTCTATGTTTAAGGATTTTTTTTTTAATTTCGGAGACAGCAAATTCCTATGTATCCAGGCTGCCCTCAAACTCAGTCCTCTTCCTCCATCTCCCAAGTGTTCAGATGACCAGCTTAGATGTGCCACCCTTCTGGACTAAATTTTTAAGAAAAATGAAGTTATAGATGTTTCTCTAAATCCTGGGTTCTTTTCCCAATGCATTTTCTTCTTTCTCCTTCCCTTCTCTTTCCTCCTCCTCCTCTTCCCCTTTCTCTGTCTCATTCTTTATCCCTGACAAAGGCAATCAAATGGAAAAAGGGGAAAATAGAAAAGATTACTTTTTTTCTTTCTCATGGACTCCAAATAAAATGGACATGGTATTAAATCCTGTAATGATTCTCTCTTTGCTTCCACTTGCATATCTGATCTAATTATACTAACAAAAAGAGAAGGCAAAGGGAGACATTAGACTAAGCAGTGAAGTTTTTACCTTGCACAGGAAGCCCTGACTTCCTCCATGCCTGGTCTCTTTGAACAGCCATCCAGTGTCCCTTGCTGCACAGCAGGAGCCATGGCGTGGCGTTACCACCCCAAGGCAAAGTGCATCTGCTGCCTCCGTATGGAAAATTGGTCCACGTGTGATTTAGCTTTGAGTTGTGTTTCTTATACTAATATAATATCGTTCTAGTGCTTGCCCCTGATTAAAGAAATAACATAAATAAATAATTTATAATTTAATTAATAAGGTATAATATGCAAAGCACAGTAATTTCAAACAGCTTGTAATGTCTCTAATGTACTTTCAATTTTTTATTTTACATAAGGGCTATATTCATTATGTGGTTATGATAAACATACTAATGAATTTTATTACAGGAACAAATTTAAACATGTAAATGAGATCAAATAGTATTAAAATGCAAACGATGGTGAAAGTTATTACCAACTAACCTTGCCAACATACGTGGAGTGTTCTTTTCAAACTTTGCTAGTTGTATCCCTTAAACAAAGGCGTTGCCTTTTATAGTGTCCCTGAACGTAACAATTTGTGAACTGCATGCTTTCTTCTCATATGAGCATTCCAACCAAAAAAAAAAAAAAGTTAACTAGAATCTGGGGTTTGCATGTAACTTTGGATGACAATTAAAATCCCTTTTTCTTGTTCCAGTGAACAGTAATCTGTGCATAATTACATTCAAATGAGATATTAGCATTTTTTGTGCTTACTCTTTGTTAATTGCAGAGTTCACTCACCATGGTGATGCTTTTGATAGAATCAGGCAACCTTATTGACCTGATGCCGTAAGGCGTGTTGGGAAATTCTGCTGTATTCTTCATTTTTTTTTTATTTTGGCATTTTGAGGAGTCCTGCTGCTTTTATTACATTCCTGACACTTTTGTTAATAAATCATTGCAAAGTTAATGAAAATTGCATTCAGGCATATCCAAAATAATTGTGTTCTTTGTCATGCTAATAAATTGAAAGATGTTGATCCAATGGGCGAATGTATGCCCATTATGGAGAAGTTTGTGATATGGGCGCCTGTTGCATCCACACTTTACCCTTGGCATATTCCATGTAAAACGTGGAAGAAGGAAAAACAAACCTCAATATGTTTTATTTCATATTTTATACAGCCAGCCTTTAATTAAGTCAGCAAACGGGTGAATTATATCTACGTGGAAAGATAGAGTATTTGTGTTATGATTTATGAAAGGCTGTTAATATCAATACGAATCAGCAACAATCTAATATCACACTCTTGAAAATATGAAAACCATGTTTAACTGACCTTTCTCTCATGCCTGGGGATTTCCACATTTCTATATGACCTGCTTGATTTAAAAATCACAATGGTAATAAGCCCACATTCATTTCCCAAGGCTTCTTCTATACTAATTTCAAAGTAAAGTGAAGAAATGTGATTTTTTATTAAAAAATTGTCTTTTTGGCAAAGGATCCGATCTTTTCACTCAGTAAGCCTTAAGTGTACAAGGGTGTCCGTGAGTGTGCTTGTGAAATAAAACAGTCATTCACACACAGTGTGAAGCAGGTTTGGCTCTTCCAGGTAAGGAAGGCAATTCTCTTCAGAAGAATGTCAGCTCATGTTAGTTTTATAAATCCATATGTGTGTGTGTGTGTGTGTGTGTGTGTGTGTGTGTGTGTGTGTGTTTCAAATTTATCTCAAGGAAGAACTCCAAGTAGTGGTTGTCTTGGGGAGTTCTTAATTTATGCAGCAGCTTATCATGCTGATTTTAGGTAGGTATTTATTCTGCTATTCAATCAAAAAGCATAGTTTCCATAACAACTCCCACATCAGATGAATCGTACAGCATGGCATTGAAATACGGGACTTCAGAGGAGATGTACTTCCTGACATATTGTGTTGAACCTGTGTCCCTTCCATTCTCTTTAAAGCCAGCAAGATCTGTGTTTCTATAAAGGACCATCACAGTTCTGCATAACTATCAGCATCCTTCCACACATTCCCAGGATTTATATTAAAGTAATTAAAGCCATTTTGTATTAGGAGGTGCTGTGTGGAGCCGGCTTGGAGGCAGGACTCTAAAAGTTCCCCCTCGCCTGCGTGCTGTGCTATAATTTGAGGAACAGAATGTTCTGTAAATGAGGTTTGGGAATACTGCATTTTTCCCCTTTCTTCCTTTTCTTTGCAAAGTAACTTTTTTTTCCTCTTGTGGAAAATGGAATAAAAGGTTCACCTAGGGACTGGAATTAATGCAGTCCTTCAGCCTAGGGTGAAGAAAAGAGCAAGCTCTCAGCTAGCAACACTGTGCAATCCCTAATAGATTTAGCTTTTTTCTATAGAGAAATAATAAGCCTGTGTTTCTAAGGCAACTTTCTTCCAAGGAGCAGCAAGCAATTTAATTTATATCCTCATTTTGTTCCCACAGTAATTGTTCAAGTTAAATGAGAGCTGGTATTATTAATCCCATTTTATGGATGGAACAAGTGTGACAAGCACAGATAATGCCACTCAAGGTAGATACTGAGGCAGGTAATGCAGGTGGCAGCAGGAGTAACTAGCCTGTTATATCAAGCCCACCAAATGAATGAAATGAAAGTGCAGCACAGTGTTCTGCAGCTTCTGAGGTCAGACTTAGGCAGAGACCCCTCACTTCTGACCCAGACCTGAATGCTGGGCATCTCTGTTGTGGTCTGAGCACATGTTGGGGATTTATCTCACAAGCATCTGATCTGGTGGGTCATCCACAATGGAGGATCAGAGGAGACTAGGGCATCTAATCTAGAAGACAGCTTTCTTAACCAACAAACAACTCGAGGACTAGGTATAGAAAAATTGTCTCCCAAATGGAGAGAACTCTTACTTTTCTCTCTAGAATGCTCTCTTTAACAGGAAAACTTCCTTTCCATGAAACGAGTATATGGGCAAAAGTACTCAGTGCTTATGTGCCATGCTGGCTTAGGCTTTCTGGCCAGTGGTTTATAAACTGCCCTCCCTGTGATGCCATCATATACCAGTCTGTCTAGACCACGCTGAAGATGCTTCGCCACCAATAGAAGCTTCTCAGGGTTTATGCACTATGGACCCCTGACTTCTTCTGGACTAAAATAGCTGAGATGATAGGGTGATCTGAAGTGCAAGGTAGAGTCAAAAAATGGTGGTGGTTAAAAAAATTATTAATGAAATTTGATTAAGGAAGCAGTCAGGTCTGACATCACCCTGGCTGCTGGGTGTGTGGTCATGCAAGGGAGCCAGCCTGGGCTGTCACTTCAGGGTCCTCTTAGGTGGGATAGGCGTCCAGTGGGACAGAGCCTGCAGACATGAGGAGAAGATCAAGGAGGGACATGTAGTGCATGAAGCACCTTGAACCTTGTAAACCCTTTCTGGAAGCAGAATGACGAGCTGACTAGATCACCAGCAGATCCAGTATGTCGTACGCTTCTGATATTCTCTGCAGCTCATCCATTGGATTATAATCAGACAATCTCAGTAATCCAATTATATATTTGTATATGTGATATATGTTCTGTAATATATAACATATTCTGACATATTTTAAGTAATATATAACATAGTCTAACATATTCTGTTTTATATATATGTATACTCATATTCCAAAGGAGCATTATAAAAATGTGTGCTATCCTTAGTCTCTAAAAGTAAAACCCAATACAAGTAAAAGGCTAGGAAAGTTTTGATCGGGAGTAGAGGAAACCCTACTGTGTCACCGTGCTGGAGGGAAAAGAATTTCCTATTGGAATAGTGTTTGTTTTCTGTTCTAGGAATATAGAAAATAATGTGAGTCACACACACCTTCCCTTCCCGTTTTCTGTTTGATTGATTATTTAATATATAGGCTTCACTCATCTAACACTGTCACATAGGATTGACTGACTTGTTGGCAGCTTCTGTCCAGGTTCTGTTGTTCTACTGTCTACTGTGAGGGGCGCTGGTGAGACTTCCCTTGTCTTGCACATAATCATAAAGGTCCACATCACTTCTAGTGGTAACTAGAGCCACTGAATAAAAACAATTCTGATGTCCTTAATCATTTAATAATTTTTTAGCTCCAAAAAATTTAAAGCCCATGTACTTTATTTTTTAAAAAAATAATTTTAATTTATTTATGAGAGAGAGAGAGAGAGAGAGAGAGAGAGAGAGAGAGAGAGAGAGAGAGAGAGAGAGAGAGAGAGAGGGCCTGCCAGGGCCTCCACCCACTGTAAATGAACTCTAGACACATGCACCCTCTTGTGCATCTGGCTTTACATGGGCACTGGGGGATTGAACTCAGGTCCTTCTGCAAACGTCTTAACGACTCAACCATCTCTTCAGCCCAAGCCCATCTACTTTAGATTGAGATCATGCAAAGCTTAGTTTTGCAAAGGACCACTTTACATTGGAGATGTAAGAAACACACAGCACTTTTATAACAGAATAAAATGTCTTATTGGACCTCTACTGGAAGACCAAGGTGGCAATGTCTTTTCTACAACCAGTTTTCAAGTTTTCACCATCTGCCAGTTAGCTTCTTTAACCCTCCATTTCTTTATGTGAGGAAATATTCAGAGATATTATCTGATTCTAGATTCTACAACTGCAAATCAATATAATGGTTAGCAATCGAAAGGCATCCTGTAGACCTTCCACAGGAGGGCAAAGTGGAATCAGACAGGGCTGCCTCTGTGTGCACACTTCTCCTCCACCATGCCCTCCTCTGTCCAGAACCCTGGGGGCTCCTGCTGCGCATGCTCAGCTCCATCTTCACCCCCCCACCATGGTTGCTCCTGTCACTTGGTGGTTGAGCAGCTTGTCTTTCGTCAATATTTTAGTTTTTGCCTTCATTTATACTTCATTCGCTTCCTTTGAGGATACTCTTCTCTTTTGTTGCTGGTTAAACATAGATCCATCGTGACTAACTTTAGTGTGTGTGGGGGGGGGAGTCCTGTGCATGCGTACAAGTCAGGGGACAACCGAGTTCAGGGTGTCGATCCTCTCCAAGCTCCTTGAGAAAGAATCACTCTTGTTTTGTCACTGTGAATGCCACCCTAGCTGGCTCTTGAGCGTTGAGATTCTCTGGTTTCTGCCTCCCATCTCCATAGGCATATTTGCTTCAGGCTCTGGGGGATCTATACTCTGATCCTCAGGCTTAGACAGCCATCACTTTTAACCACAGAGTCATCTCCCTAACTTGGAAGGTGTTATAATGGCCATTATTTATTAATTTTCCTGCTAAAGAATTTTAAAATTAATATTCCATGTCTACCTTAGCACTTCAACAATGTGTTATATTATATTTTGAAATAACAAGCAATTCAGAGTGCCCAGTGATTCCAGAATACACAGAAAGACTGTTCTAGAAGCCAGTGCAGCATGTTGTTAGACGAGGAAAGATACAGAATTCTCCAACGCCTTGCAGTAGATTCCGTTGAGATTAGCTGGTAGCTTTCTTTTCTTTTTAATAGTATTTATTTATTTATTTGAGAGAGAGAGAGAGAGAGAGAGAGAGAGGCAGATAGAGAGAGGAAGAAAGGGCATGCCTGGGTCTCCAGCCACTGCAAACAAACTCCAGACACATAAGCCAGAGACAGACGACCGTTCAAAACAGACCATGGCTAAAGCAAAAGCCCCTCTTTGACAGCTTCGTAATAAAGTTCAAAGGGACAAGGGGCTGGAATGTAACCTGGAGGTAAAGAGCTAGCCTGGCATGCATGCGGTCGTGGGTTTAATCCTGAGCAAAGCAGAAAGAAAAGTGAATACCAGTCGTCAGGGGACCTCTCAGCATTCTAGTTTCACTCAATGCTAGCATTCTGGTATATCACAGTATCTAAGGTGACACAGGAAATTCCATGGTGTGTAAGTCTCAAGGACCATGTAGTGACGACACTGCAGGAAGAGAACTGTCTTCTCATGCTCTGAGTTAGCTGCCCGAGAGATCGCTGACCGCTTCAAGGCCTACACAGTGTGGAACCTTGGCTCTGCACTTGGCATCGGGCCATCATGACCTTTCTCTGTAGTCACTCTGTAGTGAGTCTGGATCTGTCATTCAGCCCAGTGTTTTCTTGTGGTTGATGTGTCACATGTCAGTTCTGGACCTCACGTCATGATCATCTGTGGCCTCCATCAAAAACAAGTGTCTGATGCATATTTGTTTCTTTTTTTTTGGTGTTGTTGTCCCTTGTGTATTTTTGCCATTTGCCTTTTGACCAATAGTTCTTAAGATATGCCTATCTGAAAATATCTGAAGAATTGATTTAAAGATATCTATATAAATATTATGCTATAAACAGTAAAGGGACTTGGAGAAGTATTTTGAACTACTCGAAAGACTAAAAAACCCCATTGATTACTACAGCTGGTAGTATGTGGTAAAGACTTTTAAAATATTCACAAGAACTTTGGTAACTGGAATCCATGTTTTACGGGGTTTTCCTAAAGAAAAACCTCCACAGTTGAGAGGTTTAATGTTGTTGTTTCCTTCCTCATATTTCAGCATTGTATCAGTGACTGGGTGCGCTTAATATATTCCTTTTTGCTCCTTTTTCTGTTTTTTTTTTTAATGGCTTTATTTGATCTGACACTTCATCGGAGTCCCTAAAATGCCAAGACGTGTGTAATCCATATATCACAAGTGACAGCTTCATGGAAAGCACACCATGTTGGACTCCCTGTAATCTAGTCATCTATGGGCCTCATGACGAATGGAGAGAGGGTGCCCTATCACAGAGCTCCGTCACTGTCTTGTCACCTGAAACAGGACAGAGATACTAATTAGATGAGAGTTTGCTGAGGCCTAAAGTAAAGTGAAAGTCACCAGGAACTGGACCACAGTCTTCCAAAAACTCCAATCTCAGAGTTCCTTGATTGCAGAAGCTGCCAGGGTTGAAGCCTCCCCCTTGAGTGGCCCACACTAGCCTCCCTACTGCCTGGCACCCACACACACGTCTGTTTTTCCTCGGTTCTTTTCTAGTGCTTAGAAGAATCTTCAGGGTGTTACATATGTTCTGAAAATCATATTCTCACCTCTGACAAAAAGCAGTTAAATTTATTTTCATCCCTCCAACGAGAAAATGGCTTAGTCAGGGTTTCTAGAGAGGCCTCTGAAGACTGTCTCATCTTTGGTTCTTATAAAATGTTTTTTAAACCCTAGTACTCAGAGACTTGAGGCAGGAGGATTGCCTCGAGACTCAGGCCAGCCTGGGCGATAGTGTGAGGCGCTATCTTAAAAAAATGTACATAGGAATTACCTGAAGTCTTATATGTATATATCTTCTATGTATATATAAATATGTATATATATTGAATATATATATGAACACACACACATACACACACACACACACAGAGATTTTGAGTCAGTAGAACTGGAGTGAATCCCAAGATTCTGTGATTCTAGGAAGCGGCCATTTCTCTGCATACATTTTAGAATCAAAGGTTCCAAGGAATCACAGGGAATGCCTGAAAGATAACCTGTGGCCACTCAGGCGAAGGTGGCATAGCGTTCACTCATGGCTGATCAGGTTCCAGTGGAGGATCCATCTGCCACAGAGTGTCTTCTGCTGATCTAGGATTCTCTAGGATTATGGTGCCTCAGTATCAATCTGGCCAGCCATGAAGGGTCAACATTATCTACAAATGATCATTCGGAACCCAGAACTGCAACTCTAGGAAATTTTTGCAGCAAAAGGATTGATTTCGCTCCTCTGGGCTGGTGTTTCTGGCCTTGAGACAGCTGATCTCATCTGCAAACTAAGCCCCAGGCCCTCCCAGCAATGAAGGCCATGTTGGAGCCAAGAGCAACATTGATTCAGTCTGCCCCACTAACCCACTGGCCACTATTTTACAAATCCCCAAGGGAAAGATCCCCCTCCTGGAGTGGGAATGGTCTGTTTTTCTCCTCTTTTCCTCCTCCTGCTGGACAATGGGTTGATACAAGAGGCGTCTGGGATGGTCACTGATCAAGCTGCATGGGGTTTAGATTAGGGAGAGGGAACCAGGCTGCCCATCAAAGACTTGAGAGCGGAGAGCAGAGTGAAGAAACAGGGGAATGGCTTCCCATGGGCTGAGGATACTGGAAATCTCTCAAGATGTGAAGACTGCCATGGAGTCCAAAGGTTACAGCCAGGAGAAAAGCAGGACCTTTAACCATGGAGGAGGGAGGGAGCCTTGTTTGTTCTGTGTTTATTGGAGGTTATGAAACAGCAACTAAAGTCACCGAATTCCTTCCAAGTTAGTGGTTATGAGGACTATGGAAGTGAATTCAGTCATGGCACTCCTTAGGAAGATTCACACTGAATCCGAGACCCCTTTTTACTGCTGCCGGCCCTCCGATTCATGAATTCCCATAATTTCAAGGAACCTTTGAATTTCCTGAAATTATATCTGGCATTTTGTATATTTTACACTGGATCAATTCCCTTCCTTTCATGGGGGTATCAGAGTTCTCTGCAATGTATAAAAGGCTAAACAAAACCACTGCTGTATGGCTCACAAGAAGGGTACTTTGACCAGACCCTGTGATGCCTCCTAGATTATTCAGTACCTGAGCTTAATCAGAAAATGCTTCGGAAGAGCTAAGATGGAACACTCCCCTCCAGGAGCAAGAACCAAGCCTGCTGTAATTTTGTTCGCTTGGGGTGAATCAGTGGAGAAGTGAGGGTGAGGAGGAAGCCTTTACCTCTAGGAAACGCAGGGAGACTACCAGCCTGCCATCAAATAAGCTTCCCAGGGTGCTCTGTGGAGCTGGTTGAAAGACCCATCACTCCCTAAGTACCCTTTTGCACTTTGCTTAGTGTTGGAACTCAGCTGTCACTCTCTCAAAAACGTGCCCCAGCCTCCTCTCTCATTCAGCTCCACATCTTCTGCGGTGACCCAGAAACTCTGCATCTTTGGCATGTGCCCTTTGACCCAACATTCCTTAGTGATTTTTAATTTTGTCTTGTTTTATAAAGTAAGACCTTAGAAAGGTAATTATCCGTTTCTGAAGATCCTTCCCTTTGGCCTGGTTGTCAGAATTGCATCCTGGTATTTCCCAGTTCCACAGGAACACAGAGGGCTCTCTCCACTCCTGAACCTCAGCCCCACGCCTTCCATCTGTGCCTGTGTGTCTCTCGTCCCATCTGGGCCCACGAAGTTGGATCATGCACTCTGACACCACGTCATGTCGTGTTTATCCAACTGTTTTACTCCTAGTCAAAATCAAACATTTTTTTCCCTTCCCATTTCTCCCAGCAGAGCCTTCCCAGCTTTGAGAAAATGCAGCTGTCGGCCATCAGTTTCTACATCATCACCAACAACAAACATGCCGGGATCAGATCAAAACCTGTATTTTGTTATCTAACCATTGTGTGTGGCAGGGAGAAAAGACAGCTTGCTTTGCATTAGCTGTGCTGACCTCAGTCCCAGGAGCAGTGGGGGAAAAATATGCATTTGGGCTAGAAGTAAACTGAGGAAACATGACATAGAGTCAGGGAGGGATTGTAGAACCACCCCAGGGGTGTGATTTTTTTTAAACAGACTGACTTTTGGCATTTGAGAAAAATCTCAACAATTCTCTGGATAGAATTTTCACAACTGTCCACTTGGCAAGGCTGATATGTGTCTTGAAAAATTCCTCTCCCCTTGTATTTTATGTGCTCTGACTTTTTCATACAAATATTTCCTGAGGCCTGGAAATGTGGAAGCTTTTCCTCCCTTCTCCCATGTTTGCCTCCTTTGCATCTGTGCCTCTCATTCACCAAAGGGTTGGCACAATAGATGTGTAACAAATGTGCTCTGCAAGCAGGTGAGTTGATTTGTGGTGGGAGCTGCTTATGAGCAAGCTTCCGAGGGAACAGGTCTGGATCTCAAGCAGGCAGCTCTGGCTGACTAATAACCAGGTCCTTGTCGTTATCAGTAACACAAGAGATTCTTCCTCCCAGAGATGCCAGAAGTGGGCTACCTTGTGTATAAGATGCTGGCATGTGATATGTTCCTGAGATAGGTAAATTCTGTTTCCTCTTTGGATTCTTTCTTTTTTCCTTTCAGTTTAAAATATGGATGTGCTGGGAAAAAAGAACACGCATTAAGTCTGGGAAATGGTTGCAAGACCTCACCTAAGGCTATAGAAGGGGGAAGGAGATTTCTCTCCCTTACCCCCCTTGCCTGTTTTCTTCTGTGTGTGTGTGGTGTTGGTGATGGCTTCTCTCTCTGCTTGGACCTGTGAAAGGGGATCAGCCTCTTTTATTATTATGTACACACATTTTCTCTGTCATAAAGGTGGGGGGAGTTAGACCTAAAACTTATTCTATTTCAATTGAGCTCATCTAAACCAAGGGTCTTCACACAGAACTTCTTGAAGTTATGTCATGGATCAGCTACATAATACCATCTCTACCAACAGTGGTTTATTTTCTTTCTGTTGTGTTTGCACTTAAAAGTAATTTTGTGGCTCTCATAAAAGATGTGTAGAAGAACCTTCTTAAGGAGAATACTTGGAAGGTATTGGGCGAAAGGAAAAAGGTTCAGAAGAGATGCCAGTGGCTGCCCCCCATGCCTTCATACTTTCTTCATGATCTGGATGCCATCTGGCTGTTCTCTCTTGGCTGGAGTTTTCAGGGTTAAGACTCAAATGTCTCATTTTTCTCTTTAGAGCTACAATAAAGGAATCAAGAGGGTCTTGTTCCCTCCGGCTCAGAATAAAATGAAAGAACAAAGGAAACTTGATTTTATGCTTGGAAATCAAATTTTCTTTATTGGGTCCATTTTTAAAATCCTAGAGTAGGAGTTTCACCTGGACTCGGGGACATTTCATTTGGACTTGGCTTAAGACCTCAGGGTAGATGGTTGGAACGCTGCTGTATGGCACTGGTGGGTGTCTGTAAAGTGTCCATGTGTTGGGGTGGAGACAGCAAAGAGATGCTTTCAGTAAATAAAGTTATCACTTCAAGTCACTGTTAGTAAGGCAATACTCTCTGTTCAGGAAGCTTTTCCAATTCATTTAGCAAGTATTTGACTATTACCTACCATTTATTTACAGGACATGAGGGCAAAGAGGGCTCTGCCATACTGGAAGGGAAGAGTTTATTTCCATGTATGCTTCCAGAAGGTAGACTCCCTCATGCCAGGAAAATCCTTGCAGGAGCAGAAAGTTGGCATCCCATTATGATATCAGCAGGAAGGAAGCAGAGTGTGAAAGAACTCCATGTAAGATCTCAAGGTCTGCCCCTAGTGATCCATATTTTTTCTACTTTTATGTATTTAAAAAAACATATTTAGTGTTAATAATTAGATACATTGTATGAGCAAGTCTTGTGATGGTATCCCTATTTTCCTCCTCCCTGTCTCCAAACCACTGGGGGCCCTCCTCAGTGATCTTGCTGGACCAGTCCACAGGAAAGGGGGTTATGAATTGAACAAACAGTAGCCAGGTTTTTCTCTTTGTGTGTGGTTGTTGAGGGGAGCAATGTCTCTGGATGTTCTCCCCCACCATGGCTTTTACAATCTCTCTGTCCCCTCTTCTACAAAGTTCCCTGAGTCATGGTGGGTGAGGTTTATTTCTGCTTTACTGTTGAGATCTTAAGAGTCTCTGGGTTTCTGCTTTGGACTGTGTTGGGTATCTTCAGTGTCTGTCTCTTTCACAGGTCATGTGACTTGCTATGGAGGCAGCTCTCTTGCTCATGTCACCACTTCCTCAAAGGTTTCCTTTGGGCTCTAGAGGATGAGTTAGTAGTGGTTCATCTCCTGCCTGGGTGTCAGCCATCATCTCAGGTCCTGTTGGGGGAATTGGGTTGTCCATGGTTCTCTGCTGCCTTCTGAAAAATACAAACAGAGTCAACCATCTCCATCACCTTCTCAAAGTACTCAAACACATGAGTCTAGGAGGGACATTTTACATTCAATCCCCACATTAGGCAAAATCATCTTGCCCAGGAAACACTAAAAAAAAAAAAAAA
>PVHP010018118.1:0-33559 GCA_004024765.1 Zapus hudsonius | reverse complement strand
GAGAGAGAGAGAGAGAGAGAGAGAGAGAGAGACCGGACCCGCCCTGATTCTCCCCCAACTGCGCAGGAGGGTCCCTCCGAAGTTTTCCAGCGATCCCACCGCTGGAGCGCCGGGACTGGGCGGCCCCCGGCCCAGCCTCCGGGGAGGTCCCCCGAGCCCCGGGCGAGCGCGGGGCCACGGCTCGGCGGCTGGCTGTGCGAAGGCTCCGTGGCCGCTTTAAGGGGAAGAGGAGGGAAGGGGCGGGGGCGGCGGCGGCAGGAGGGGGAGGGGAGCCCGGCTCCCACGTGGTCCGCGCGCTGAGAATCGCGCCCGCCCGAGGGTCTCACAGCGAAATACAAAAGCAGCTGGGAAGCGGCGGCGAGGCGAGTTCCCAGCGCGCCGCCGCCGCCGCCGCGATGGAGCTCGGACGCCCGGAGCCCGGGAGCCCGCTAGCCGCGGGACCCGCCTCGCCGCCCGCACCCGGGCGCCCGGGCTCGGCTTGAAGCGGCGGCCGGAGCCCGGGGACGAGGATGCGGAGCGCCGCCGCCGCCGTCACCGCGGGGCTCTGGCTGCTGGCGCTCAGCTCGCTGCTGGCGCTGTGGACCGGGATCCCGCCGCCGCGGACCCCACGGCCGCCCGCGGACCGACCCTCGCGGCGCCCCGGCCCCTCGGCCGCGCCTCGCTTCCCCCGGCCTCCGCCCCTGGCTCGGGACGCCCGCGGCGGCTCCCTGAAAACTTTCCGGGCGCTGCTCACCCTGGCGGCCGGCGCGGACCATCTGCCCCGGCACGTGCCGGCCGAAGCGCCCGGGCCGGCGGCGGACGGCTCCGCGGTGCGCGCGGGCATCTTCTGGAGCCGCGGCCTGGAGGAGCGGGTGCCCCGGGGCTTCTCGGAGGCGCAGGCGGCCGCGTGGCTGGAGGCGGCGCGGGGCGCCCGGGTGGTGGCCCTGGAGCGCGGGGGCTGCGGGCGCAGCTCCAACCGCCTGGCTCGCTTGGCCGACGGCGCCCGAGCCTGCGTGCGCTACGGCATCAACCCCGAGCAGATCCAGGGCGAGGCCCTGTCCTACTACCTGGCGCGCCTGCTGGGCCTCCAGCGCCACGTGCCGCCCCTGGCACTGGCCCGGGTGGAGGCCCGGGGCGCGCAGTGGGCGCAGGTGCAGGACGAGCTGCGCGCGGCGCACTGGAGCGAGGGCAGCGTGGTGAGCCTGACGCGCTGGCTGCCCAACCTCACCGAGGTCCTGGTGCCCGAGCCCTGGCGCTCGGAGGACGGCCGTCTGCGGCCCCTGCGCGGCGCCCGCGGCGAGCTGGCCAACCTGAGCCGGGCAGAGCTGGTGGATCTGGTGCAGTGGACCGACCTGATCCTCTTCGATTACCTGACGGCCAACTTTGACCGGCTGGTCAGCAACCTCTTCAGCTTGCAGTGGGACCCGCGCGTCATGCAGCGCGCCACCAGCAACCTGCACCGGGGACCGGGCGGGGCGCTGGTGTTTCTGGACAACGAGGCCGGCTTGGTGCACGGGTATCGGGTGTCCGCTATGTGGGACAAGTACCACGAGCCGCTCCTGCAGTCCGTGTGCGTGTTCCGCGAGCGGACGGCCAGGAGGGTCCTGGAGCTGCACCGCGGGCAGGACGCGGCCGCCCGGCTGCTGCGCCTCTACCGGCGCCACGAGCCCCGCTTCCCCGAGCTGGCCGCCCTCGGGGAGCCGCACGCCCAGCTCCTGCAGCGCCGCCTCCGCTTCCTCGCCAAGCACATCCTGCACTGCAAGGCCAAGTACGGACGCCGGCCCGGGGGGTAAAGGCACCCGAGGAAGAGAGGGAGATCCGAGACCGGGATATGGATGGATGGATGCTGGGGGAAGGGCTGTCGCCTCTGCCGCCGACCTGGACCAGCGGCCAACGCCCAGTGGCCTGAGAGCGAAGGTGTGTTAAAAAAAAAAAATCAAACTTGTGCTTCGCCCACCTGCCTCTTTCTTTTCAAGCCACGCAGTTTCCTTTACAAGTTCCGGAAGGTCAAACTCACCGAGGCGAGAAGTGTGACATTCCCTCCACCCAGTTTATGAAAGGATTCTTTCCTGTGCCCTGGAGAAGGGATGGAGCAATGTGGCTGCTGGGGTGCTGGCTCGGTGGGAGCTGCAGCCCACTCTCTCCTCCCCTCCCTTCCCCCAAAAAGGAAAACTTCCGTTTGAGCTAATTCTACAATTTCCTACCCAGCGCAGCGCCGGCGGCCCCGGAGCCGGGCGGTGACATTGGCTGGTGGAGACACCCCTTGCTGTCTTCTCTCTTTGTTCCAGCGCGCGATGGTGAGATCACTGTTGCCTGCCGGGAACCGGCTCCGGATAGGATAGGACAAAGAGAGCTAGACCTCCACGCCCTGGGGAGCCCTGCAGACCCTGGCCATTTGTCTAACTCATTCCTGAACTCTTGTCGTTGTGGCCTTTAGGCTCTGGATTCAGGACTAGCTGTATGCATTCAGCGCGTAATCATCAAATCTATCCCTCCCAATTGACCAAAATGTTGACGATGATGTTCACCAGAAGAAAGACAAAATCCGTTCCATGCACTTTACTTTGTTTTTATTTTAATTTTTTATTAAGAAAACCTTTTTTATTTGACAGAATTTGCTTTCTATGTATATATGTGCATAAAGTGTGATGTAAATATACTAAACAAACTTATATTTCAATAAAAAGGAGTTTAAAATTTAGAATTTAATACCTGTGGTTTGATGTGTTGGAGGTATATTGCATGCCCATCTGCTTTGGGAATGAGCTCCAGGCTTTCTTGTTGTGGGCGTGCTTCTTAAAACAAAAGATGTGTATCCATCCCGTGTGTGAGGATATGAACCCCAGGGCTGGAAATTTGAGTTCAGTCTAGAATGCTTGGGGGGAGGTGGTGGAGGAGATAGACAAGTGTTCTATTTCCTGACGAATAAAACTGATATGAAAGGATTTCACTGTAATATATTTGTATATCAATCATTTAGCAAATATGATAGAACCAGATGTGCAGACTGAAACATAATGAGCCCCCCCTTTAAACTTCACTACAGTGTTCAGGTGCCACATGTTATCCTCAGCATTGTAATTCCCATGGATCACACTGTGTAGATAAGAAGCCCCTGGCACATTAGAGGAAAAGCCATAAATTAATTCTTGTCTTTAAATCTCCTGACATAAATTTCACTGCATTCAGAAATCCATAATCTCCAACATCTGGACTCCTGCAGTTCTCAGAGGACGTTGGCTTGTTTTCAGGGTAGTAACTGTCTTCTCAGGGCACCCCTGAGTCCTTTAGTCCATGGCATTTGGATCTTTGCTTTGGGGGACTAAAAATTTAGAAACTACTTTTGGATTTTAAATTATTGATTGATTGATTGATTATTGCCATATACCAGGGGAAAAAATGGATTGGTTTCCTTCCTAGCCCATGGATGTTCAATCCGGGTGTTGTATTTAGCATGTGGGCCTAAGTGACCTTGCCAAGAATCTTCTCTATTTAATGACCTTTAACCCCAATAACTTTTGGTTATAGCTTGAATAGCTTTATATTTGACTTGCATTTGTAAACCTAAATTTTTATAGACATGAGGATGTTAAGTCCTTCTCAGTACTACGACTATTTAGAGGCATCTTTATGTTTTTAGTGTCTTGTGTCAAATATAATATGTATAATATATATTCCGCAGAGTATGATCTAAGTCAGTTTTTTCACAGAATAGACAGAATGTGCTGATAATGATAAATACATTGTTTTCCAAGATATGGTGAGACCTCTGATAATTACACTTGGAAAAAACCATTTCCATTTCTGATGATTAATGACTCCGAGACTTGCTGCCCAAATTAACAGAGGCTGCTCCAAGGAAAGGGTAAGAACCACACAGCCTGCATTTTCACTCCACACAGTCATTATGAACAACAGCGAGCAGAAATAAGTGAGAAGTTTCACCCACCAGTCTCTCAGGAATGGCTGCAATACAGCTTGGCCCTGGGGAGTTCTGGGCTGGCAGCATTCTCCACATTCCTCCTAGTCTTCAGTCCCAAGCCCAGACTTGACCATGGTTAACCATGAGCAAGAAACAAGGCCCAAGGTAAACGGCTCTTCTCAGATGCTTTCGTGAGCCATACCTACCAGTAGGAGAGTAAGTTTAATTACATGGTGAAGTTGTTAAGGGAACTAAGACTTAATTATAGACAAGGTGCTTTAGCTGTTTCTGTTCCTCACAGTGGTCAGTAGGCAGGAGCATGGAAGGACCCATTAAAGTTTTGCCATGGTCAGTGAACACCGCTAGAGACAATTCATTTTTCCAGTGTGTGGGGGGGAATAGACACCACTATGGAAAGAGTGATCAGGTCTGCACGCAGAATCTATTCTGAATTCTGTCCCTTGCCTAGATACCTTCAGCAAGTCATTTAACATAGTTCCCTCATCTGCAGAATGGAAATTCAATCAGAGCATCGTGGGACTTAAATGTTAACATATGAAACATACAGACACATAATTTGTATATAAAAATAATTCTCTGTTCATGTTCCTCTGTAAGAGAAAAAAAAAAGGTTTTCTCTTCTTGTGCCTCAGTAAATTAAGTTCTTCATTAAAGCCAAACTCAACCGTTTCCAAGGCCAAGATCAACTTTTAACATGCAGTAATAAATTAACTCAGCAAGTTATTTATTGAAGGCTCTCTTGCAGCACTAGGCAAGGCATTGGTTCAGTAAACCAAGGGCACAGGTTTGAGCTCCACGTGACTTTATGTGGGAGGCTTCATTGCCCAGACCCCAAGTACCAAGGCAGTTCTACTACAAATCTATGAGAGAGACTTAAATGTAGCCGGCTCATTGCAAATCCATCACGCCTCCTGGAAAGCATCAAAAAGTGATGAATCTTAGCAAGACTAATCCTCTTCCCAATTCCTTCTGCCAAGAGAAAGTAGGCAGTTGACCTTTCTCCTTAGATTTGACTTGATTAATTCACTGTGTCAGTGACATAGTCCTAAACTCTATTAAACAGGCTCACCCTCCTGTCTGCAAATCAGAAAGAAAAACAAATTATTTTAGCACATCTTGACACATCCCAGCCTTCCAACTACAACTAGCCAGGAAATGCCTCTGAAACCTAGAAGCTGCTTATGTGAACTGAATGAATAAACACTTCTAATCTCAGAAGAGTGTCTGGCACATGCCATGTGCCAGATGAGTTTATTGGAAGGATTGATTATTTCTCATCTACATCAAAGCCACAGACACCTTGAGTCCCAGGCAGCATGGTCTCTCACAGTACAGCTTTATCACTGTGACTCTTAACTGTCCACGTGATTCAGTTTTGTCTCAGGATACTGGCTAGAATCTGAGAGGAAGTATCCACAGCCCACAGTTTGCTATGGGAGTCATGTGCACCCCCCACCTTTTCACAGGGTAGCTGTGATTCTAGTTCTCATGTGGCTTGTCAGCTTTGGGGAACAGTGAGCTGTGGAATATTGGAACTTCCTGAGCTGTGAGTTATTCAAGATCACCCAACCTTAGGGACTGATTGTTTGCTCCTCTAAGCACCTGCTTTGTCCTGCAGAACCACTGATCCAAATGGTTAAAGGGCAGTAGACGCTTTAGAGAAGGAGAACGGGAAGCCAGGTGATCCAGACGTTCTAAGACTGCTTCAGGGAGGAACAGAATGTCAGCTGCTGCGGTGGGATCCAAACTGCTGGACAAGGGGTGGCATCCGCCTGCAAGCATATTTTGATGAGCAGAGTCTCAAGAAAAGGATTCGAGAAGTTGAGAGACCCAGAAGCCTTCTGCCTTTCTGTGTGAGTTGAGAAAGACACACATCACCTCTCTTTTTTCCACTTTTCCTCCATGAAAAAAAGGGGTTTGATTATTCTACTAAGTTCCGGAACCAATCACAATATGGCACATACTTTTCCTTTGGACCATCGACACACATGCATATACACACACACACACACACACACACACACACACACACACACACACATTCTGAAACAAAAGTTACACCAGTCTGTGTAACACACTGTTTCTCTCTTATTCAATCTTACACTATCCATTCTCCTCTATTTCTTAATGTTCTATTTCTTAAACTGTGGCATTCATGTAAGTTGATTTCATAACTCATCAGAGAGACCCAACCTACTATTAACAACACACTGACTTAGAGAATCAGTAAGCTCCCTCTAATCCTCAGGTTCCAGGGAAATTCCATGTATAGCCAGTTTAACCACTCTCTATATCCCCCCCCCACACACACACATAAAAGATGCAAACAGACTTCAATTTTGTGTATGTTGAAAACAAAAGATAAAAATGCTTTATTCCAAATGTAATTTGGTAGTCACTTAAAATCTTCCATAGGGCCTTTTAATAAATACTTTTAAAATCCTCCAAACGCAGGAAATAACTTTCAGTCTGATCTAACCATGTGTATGCAAATAATGCTATGGAGTCAAATAATAATAATAATTTTTTCATCTCTGCCTCAGTAGACCCCAAGGGAGGCTCAGGAAGACATATTATTTTCTGTGTCTTCATAAAGATCAGATGTAAGAGTCATAATTTTTTAATGCAACTGTTTTACCAGTTTCTCTTTCTGTGTCCTGCTGTGGGGGAAACAGCATTAATAAACTATGTCTCAATGCTGCCTAGCTGGAATTTTTTTCTCTGCAGGACTCCACCAAATATAGCAAAGGAATGCTTATTTTATTTATCGTTTCAACTTTATTTCCATTTCAGATATGTCTTCTTAGCACTTTTTAAATTTTTCTCTTCATGGCACTTTAATTTTTTGTTTTTTAGAAAGGGAATAGAGCACTAATTGTTCGTTGAGAACCAATCACAAAAAGTCCTTTTTCCCCTTTCTTGGGTGCCATATGGTATTTTTTATGATTTTAAAAGTGATTTTATACCCTACCCAGAAAAGTTAAGTAACTTATATAATTGCCGGTTTTCTAATACCAGCTCAAAGTTTTTACTTCACAGAGAAATTATGGGTTAATAATAGAGATATTTATGTACCTTTAGATAAAATAATAACAATAACATATCACAATGACTGTATACTGTGCCTTTGTCTCTGCTTTTTGTTTACATCTTCCTTGCAATGCCTTTTGAAAAAAAAATGTTCATATAACACTTTGTGCCCATTCTACAAATGACCAGAAATTTAAGGCTAAAAGATTGACCATGTCATGGTTTGATCCAGGTGTCCCCCACAAACGAATGTGTTCTGAATGCTCCATCCAAACTGATGGCAGTTTGGGTATTAGAACCTCGTTGGTGCTGTGTTGTTGGGGGCGGGCTTATGGGGTTATAGCCAGCTTCCCCTTGCCGGTGTTTGGCACACCTTCCTGCTACTGTTTGCAGTGCTGTGGCGGAGGCGATGTCCACCCTCTGCTCATGCCATCGTTTCTCCTGCCATCATGGAGCTTCCCTTGAGTCTGAAAGCCAAAATAAACCCATTCCTCTCATCAAGCTGCTTTTGGTTGGGTTCTTTTTTGAGCAACAACGAAAGAAGGTTGACTACATCAGACCCTAACCATTATCTTTATTTTAAATGGTGGATATATATGTGTGTATAGAGTCATGATTTTAATTGTTAAGGAGTACAGTACATAATGTATGCTCAGAAAGTTGTATAATGGCATCACTCTATCCAAATCTTTGCCCCCGCTTGTCTAAAAAGAACTGTAACCAGTAAGCAATAATTTCAAATTCCTTCTCTTCCCTCTAGTCACCTCTGATCTGCTTTCTGGCCTGTTCTGGATATTTCCTTCAGTGGAATCATATATTCCTTGTCCATTCACCTCCATGATCACTGTCTTGTTTGTGGAGAGACATGACCGATATGAGGCTGTATATTCTTAGACAGAACTGTATTTGAGTCTGACTTCCATACATTAAGAGCCCTGGAACTTGAGACAAATCAAGAACCTCATTTCTCTCATCCGGACAAGCCACGGGAAGACCACTCGAGTCCCTTTTTAGTTCTAGAAACATTCTCTATGGTCAGGCACCACAAGAAGCAGATGAAGACCTTCCCTCACTCTCGGTCACATTTCCCTGCTTGTGGCTTGAAAAACTTTTCAGACTTTCTAGTTCCAGGCCAGAAGCTAAGCAGCCTGGGTTCAATGGAGAGCCAGACAGGGAGAGAACCTGCCTTTGTGGTGTATACAGCCTTGTAGGGAAGACGGGAAATTAGAAATAAGATATGATCAGTGCAATTTGTGGTAGAGGCAAGTGGTATGGACCTCATCTCACATAACCTAGATTGCTCTTGAACTGGTTATGTAACTGAAGATGACCTTGAACTTTTGATCCTCCTCACTGTATCCCCTGAGTGCTGGCATGACAGGTATGTACCCACCACACTGGTTTATGAGATGCTGGAGATGGAACTCAGGGCTTCATATAACTCATTCTTATCAACTGTTATATCACTAGCCCCGTAGTAGGACGTCTTATGCTATTCTAGGGGGAAGTCAAAGGAAGCTGACAATTGGCCTAATCTTTATGAAATTTATGAAAATAGTGAATTCATAGGAGGTACCACCAAATTACTGTGAGTGCTCTGGGGACAAGACCACTCAGAAGTGTAATCTCTACAACTTCTTGGATAGCTGAGCGAGTCCTCTGGTGGCGTTTTAAGTTTTTCTAGCAGATGTGATTTGCCATCTGCAATATGATATACATTCACATATTAATCTTCTTGAGGTTGGGTGCATGGGGAGGGCATGGTAAGAATTAATATCAGAAGGAAATTAGGCCTGTCAATAATATTAATATCTACTTTTTGCTTGATGCATACTAACAAACAAGGCTTTGTGTTGGGCATTTTGTAGAGCTCTGAGGACCGGCATTGACTGAATTTGAAAGCTCATGGGTGTAAGTCAACCATCCCTAGAATGGAAGCCATGGGCTTTGGCTCAAGACAGAGCTGTCTAGTACGAAGAGTAGGTTAGACTTTTTCTCCCTTGGCATCCTCCTTGCTCCTTTTTAAATAAGTTTTTTCTGATTGTTTTCACCTCTCTCTCTCTCTCTCTCTCTCTCTCTCTCTCTCTCTCTCTCTCTCTCTCTCTCTCTCTCTCTCTCTCTGTATGTGTGTGTGATCATGTGTGAGTCCAGCTCACATATGGAGATCAGAGGACATCCTTGAGTGTCCCAATCCTTGCTTTCTGTTTGTTTTGAGACAGGGTCTCTTATTCACCACTGCATAAGCCAAGCTATCTGGCCCATGAGATGGTTATTTTCCTGTTTCTATGTCTTATCTCACCATAGGCACCCTGGGATTACAGATACAAGTGCTACCATGTCCAGCTTGATTTGGATTCCGGGGATCAGAACCCACGTACTTAGGTTTGCAAAGCAAGTATTTTACTCCCTGAGCCATCTCCCCAAGCCTGTAATTGTTTTTACTTCCAGATCTTATCTTTGTCTTTAGTGTCTTTTAATTTCATTGTGTGTTTTTAATATATTTATTTGTTTTCAAGAAGAGACACTATGAATGAATGGGTGTGCCAGGGCCTCTTGCCACTGCAAACAAACTCCAGATGCATGCAGTGCTCTTTGCAACTGGCTTTACGTGGTCCTGAGGAATTGAGCCTGGGCCATCAGATGGCTTTTCAGGCAAACCATTAGCCTCTGAGTCATCTCTTCAGCCCAAGATGTGTTTTTATATGTGTGTGGATTGTTCCTCTTATTCTAATAGGAAAAATTGTGTTTCTCAAATATAAAAAAACTTTTTTTTACTCTAAACAAATTCAGTCATTACCTCTTTTAGCTACTTTCTCTTTCTTATTCTTTCTTCTGCCATCTAGAAACACTGCTGGGTATATCATACACAGGTCATCTTTCTGTCATCCATGACCCAACCTGTCTCTCATATTTTTGGTCTCTGTTTTTCTGTGCTGCAATGGGGGATGCAAATTTGTCTCCTAGCCAGTGAGTTCTCTCCCCAGATATCTAAACTGTTCAATAATTCACCCCTGAAGTTTTGCTGTATCTATTTAAATTCAATTACTTTGCCTTTTTAGTTCTAGAAGTCTTTTTGGATCCCCCCAAGACTTCTGGTTTTTCCTCCTTTCTTTCTTTCCTTAATTCATTAAAAAAAATTTTTTTTGTTGTGTGCTGTGATGGTTAAAAAGTTTATTGTCAACTTGACCTGTTTAATAATCTACAGTAATCTTGGGTGGGTCTCCCCAGGAAGCCTTCAGGGCTGGATAGCAACTTCTGAGGACTGCCATAAGCTACCCCAGTAAATCCCCCTTTTTACTACAATTGTTCTATCAACTCTGCTTCCTCTAGAGATCCCTGACTGATACAGGTAAATGTATGAATGTGTGTATAAATGTACATGTCTTGTGTTGTGATGTGGCCTGTGTGGTGTATGCACGTGTGTGCAGATGTGCACGCCCTGTGTGCACACATGCTGTTGGAGTCGGCTTTCTCGTTGCTGCGACAAAGAACCCAAAAAGGAAAAAAAATGGAGATTATCCAGCGGAGTGGGGAGGGGAATCGGGGATAACAACTCATTGTTTGCCCACTGAATTTTGTAACTCATTATGGACAATAAAAAAAAAAAGAGGGAGACTGAGCATCAAATAGAAAAAAAAAGCAGCTTGTGGAGGAATGAATTTATTTTGGTTTACACACTCGAGGGGAAGCTCCATTCTAGCAGGGAAAATGACAGCATGAGCAGAGGGGTGGACATCACCTCCACCACAGCACTGCACACAGCAGCAGGAAGGTGTGCCAAACACTGGCAAGGGGAAGCTAGTTTATAACATCAGTAAACCTGCCCCCAAAAACACAGCTCCAACAAGGTTTCAATTCCAAAACTGCCACTAGCTGGGGATCAAGCATTCAGAACACGTGTGTTTGTGGGGGACACTTGGGTCAAACCATCAAACATGCAGAGGCCAGAGGAGAATGTCAGGTGTTCTTTTTGCTTATCCACCTGTTCCATTAAAGCATAGTCTCTCACTACACTCAGACATGGGTTTGTTTGTTTGTTTGTTTGTTTTTGTTTGTTTTCAGCAAACCCTGGGGTTACAACTGTTTATGTTGGTGCTGGGGAATCCAATTTGGGGCAATCTCGGGACCCCTCAGGCCCTCACCAGCTCTTCTGATTGTTATATTGTCTTCTTTAGTTTCCAAGGCTTTCTGTAATTCAGTATTCAATCATTTACAAGTGTATAGCTGATTATTTCCTCAAGTATCTGAGATTCTGAGTTTCTAATCTTGCTGACTTTCAGATCATCCCTAAAATAGAGGACACTTGTTAAGTTTAAATTTCAGAAATGCAAGGAACAAATTTTTAATACCTACCTATTGTATGCAATATTTGAATGTACTTATATTTAAAGTTATTTATCTGAAATTCAAAGTTAACCAGACATCGTGCTTTATTTTTTTTTTAATAAGTAGAAACTTCAAATGAACAAATTGTTTGTTGGTACTACGGTTTTCCTCCTCCCTGCCCCCTTCCTCAGAGGGCCCTCCTCAGTGGGATTGCTGGAATGCTCCATGGAGATTGAGGGCTTTGAGTTGTGCCAGCAGCAGTCTAGTCATTGGGGGGGGGGGATATTCACACCCACCTTGACTCTTACAATCGTTCTACCCACTCTTGTGCAAAATTTCCTGAGCCTTGGTGGGTGTGTTTTAAGTCTGCTGTACTGTTGAGCTCTTAGCAGCTTCTGGAATTCTGTTTTGGAATGTTCTCAGTACCCTCAGTGTCTGTCTCCATCGCCCTGGAGCAGATTGTCAGGCTCGCAGTGGGAGCAGCACTCTTGCTCACCTCTCGCTTCCTCTGCAGTTCCACCTGGGCCCTGGCTGATGTGTTGGGGTGGTTTATCTCCTGCAGGGGAGTCGGCTATCATTTCTGGTCTTGTTGGTAGAATGAGGTTGTCCAGGGTTCTCACTGCCTGCTGAAAAATAAAAACAGATTCTCCAACAGAAAGTGAGATCAGCATAGGTTAAATGGGATAAGCATTGTTAGTTTGGAGAGATTATGATGGGTGTAGCCTCTCTAGTCCCAAGGTTAGTGGCAGCTTCTCCTTGGAGTCCAGATTCTTGGACTCCATAGGATTTTGGCTTAAAGTCCAGTTCTAGGTGATGCTTAGAGGCACTGTATTTTTTTATTTGGGATTGTCAATTTATGCTCAGACAGGATATTGTTGGTGAGACTCTCACTCAGTTTGGGTTGGAGACAAGTACTTCCCAAGATGCTTCCATGCCAAGAATCCCAGGGTTAAAACTAGAACTGGCTCACTTTTAATCATTTTTGCCTCGAGATTGAAGTCCTAACAGGTAACATAAATTCCAATAGGTGATGTGGAAGAATACTAATGTAAGAGGGATTTTCCCAGACTCTTCCCACTCCCTGCCAGCCAACACAAGCAATCTCCTCTAACATCTCCAAAGATTTTTCCTTTGAGGGACTTGCATTGATGGAAAGTCTTAGAATTGTCCAACTCTCCATCCAGCTACAGCACATTAAAGCCAATCTTGTGATGGTTCAGGCAGCTCCATAGACACCCTCCCCTTGAGTGGGAGGTGTCTCTAGCCAGAGCCCAAACCTAGATGCAAAAACTGATTGGTCAGGTATAGACCAATCAGCTGTTTCTCTGACTTACCTGGGGGAACTTATAAAAAGCTTCCCTAGGACAAAGGCCCTCTCTTTCTCACATGGCAGGCCAGCAGAAGTACCTGGGTTGTGGTTGGTGGGGGGAGCTTGGGGTTCCTTCCCACATGAACCCTTCCTTCTCATGATGGGAGCCCTCTGATCTTTCCTTCTTCTGCTTGTTTGACCAACAGAGATTTTGCTAAACCCTCTTCAACGTTTTCTCCCCATACTGGTGGCTGGAGAGCTCTGTAACTCCCCGTGTTCCCGTAAATAATAAAGTCTCCCACTCTACCTTAATATCTTGTTGTCTGTGATTTTAATTCTTTAACTTTGTATACAAGAATCCAGGTACTCCTTAATTTTGGGGGTGCATTAGAATTTTTGAGCTGGGCATTATCTAAATTCTAACCCCCTGGCTCAGTCCTTACAATCTGAATACTAAGTTAGCAGCTCAGAGGACACACAAACAGCACACACACACACTCACACACACACACACACACACACACACACACACACACATACAAACACAGAGCACAACTACACACACAGCACACACACACAAAGCATGGACACACACAGCATATACAAACAGCACACATATGCACATACACACAGCATACACAATCAGGCCACACCACTTTCCACTCACACCTTTCTCTCTGCTTTTGGTTCTGGCTTTGTTGTGAGCCCCTGGGAATTTCTCTACATTTATTTGTGAGCTCATCTCTGCATTTTAAAAGGTGTTTGTTATATTTTATAAAACATTTATATGTGTTGTACAGAGGGAAGGCTTTTAGGTCATATTGTTTGTCTTATTGCTAGAAACAAAGTCAACCTGAGCGCCTGCAAAATCCTGCTTGCAATAAGCTGGCCTTACTGGAGGATTTGATGTCTTATTTGGTTATTCAGAGATTTCCCTACAGCAGAGACATTTACTTTAATAGGATTTGACCTGAGGTAATCCATAAAACAAGTGACCTGGGAGTCAATAACAAATTCTGTTCTGTTTGCCACTAGAAGCTCTGAGTTATAATCCAGAAAAATGATTAAAGGGAAAGGAAAAAAGGAAAGGAATGGGGAACCAAGAGAGAGGGGGAAGGATTGTTTAAAAGAATTGCTTGTGACAGAGTGGAAATGGCCCAGCCTTTGCCTCTGGCACACAGAGCCCATGGATAGACCTTCATCAACATCGCAGCCCACACAGCTGTGCCACACTGCACAGGAAAGGGCTTTCCCTCTGCAGGTTACATTTGGGATTAAAGGAAGGTCAAGTGCTTCCAGGGAAAATTACTTTTCATTTACAGTCAGCTTCCTGCCTCTGCCACAGCTCCCACCTATGCAAGCTCCAGCCACACCACTTGATCTTTGGCCTCTTGACACTGAAGACCACACTGCTAATCTTTCAATGAAACCAAGCCTTTGCCATCAAATACCGAGTCTCAACCCAGTATTTGCAGAGGCAGAACATCTGGTTTCATCATTTAGTGAGCCCATCTCTGGTGACTTATTAGCAGGATCAAAGCAGTGCTAATGAAAAAGGAGATCAGCCTCCTTGACTTCTCTAGGCACTGAGCTAATAAAAGTCCAAAGAAGCCCCCTCCTTCTCCACCTATTTGTAATTGGGACTCATCCAAAGTCTCCCTGTAATGTAATATTTACGACCCAGCCCCATAGAAAGAATGCTGCGTCTTTTCTGACATCATGATATTGGATGTGTGACTTGTGCTATAAAAAATCAATGGGCTGGAGAGATGGCTCAGCAGTTAAGGCACTTGCCTCCAGTGCCTAAGGCCCTGGGTTCAATTCCCCAGGACCCACATAAGCCAGACCCACAAGGTGGTGGCCCTGGTGTGCTCTCTCTCTCTCTCTCTGCTTGAAAATGAATAAAAAATAAAATAAAATCATGGTAATTATTCTGATATAGCAGCTGAGAGAAATTGGTACTCCACATGAAATACCCGCTGGGCAATTTTCAAGAGCTACTCATGGCCTGGGTATATTCTGCATGTACCAATCCAGTTAAGTTACCTGTGGGGCCAGTGACATGCTTCCACCTCGGTTGACAAATGTTTACTGCCTCGAATCACCAAAGTTCCTTTTCCACTCTGCCAACCACTACAGCCCCTTTCCTGAACTATCCACCCATATGGTTCCATAATATAACACCAAGCACAGCAGGAATTCTCTTGGACCAGTGCCCAGCACTAGAACCAAGAGATGGTTCTAGATTCTCCTTTTATGATTTGGTCTTGTTTAGCATCTGTATAATGTGAGTGCATGTATGTGTGTTTGTATGTGTATGACACAGGTGTGTGTGTGCCCATATGTTCAGAGGCCAGAAAACACCCTTCAGTGTCATCCTCAGGAGCACCATCCGCCTCCTTTGAGAGGTCTCTCATTGGCCTGGAGCTCAGCCATTAGTCGGCCAGTAATGTCCAGGGATCCTCCTGTCTTTGCCTCCCAGCACAGGGCCTTCAGGCTTTTTGTGTGGGTAACTTGTGAGACAAGCGCCTTACTGGCTGAGGAATCTCCCCAGCCACTCCTTATATGACTTGAATGGCATCCCCTGAGTATAACATGTACAAATCCATAGAACAATGGACCTGTCATCTTAAACCCTGTGTCTGGTTCTGTTTTATTCAAAGTCCTCATTTATGGGTCAAATAGACCGTGAGCCTATCTAGCCATTGCCCAAGCGTCTCCTTGATGCTGCTTTGGGTCAGGCACTGTGTCAGGTGGTGGAGATATGTGAGTTAGCTAGGAAAACATGGTTCTGGCCTCTGGAGGGTGGAATCCGGTAGAGGTGACAGACATTAAACAAATCATTACTGTAATAATGGGATGACAGGAAAATACATGGCTCTATGAGAGTATTAATAGGGGACAGCCTCACATTGGAGGTTGAATGATGTGGCCTTTAAACATAGACCAGAGCAATGAGCGAAGAGTCAGCTGACAGGCGGGGGGAGAGGGTGCAGAGAGCATTTCAGTCAGAAGCAACTGTGTGTTGAGCGCTTGAGAGAAGGAGCCTGCTGATCAGATATAAAGGAAGGCTGGTGTGAGTGGACAGTGTGGACCAGAAGGAGAACTGCTGAATTTGAGGCTGCAGAGGTAAACAGAAGGCAGGAAGTGGCGAGACTACGTTCCTTGTTCCTTAGGGATGAAGAGCCGAGTTCCACAGAAGGCCTCTTTGAGATCAGTTCCTGGCTCCTCCATTGTCTAGCTTTGTGACCTTGGACAAATTCTTTATGTTCTCTTAGTGTCATTTTTCTCATCTGAAAGTAGAGATAATGATAAAAGCTACATTTCTTAATTTAAAAAAATTTAAAGCTATATCTTTTGAAGCAGGATCTCTAGCCCAGGCTTGACTTATTACCTCCTCTGTGTAGCTGAGGATATCCTCAGACATAGAGTCTTTCAGCCTTCACCTCCTGAGTGTTGGGATATTGGGCATGCATCCATTCATGATGAATGTGGTGCTAGGGATCAATCCTAGGGTTTCTGCATTCTAGGCAGACACACTCCCAACTGAGCTACATCCCCCGCCCAAGGGATAGTAATAAAAACTCCCTTTAATAGTCAACACATGTACTTTGCGCAATGCCTCGCATACAGGTAGGATTTAGTAAATATTGGGCATTGGCCGCTGGGGCACAGTACCAAAGAGAATGCACAGGCAGATTCTGTGGCCTCTTTCCAATCAAATCAAAGCTGGCTATGTAAGAACAAGGCTCTGCGTTGAATGATTTCACTTAAATGCATTAGCACTGCCTGCCCTGTCCTACCCTGTGCACTGCGGCTCATGTGAGGCTCACCTGCTGGCTCCTCCCACCCGTGACCTGTCATCAAAAGCGAATTCCATATGTCTTTGGAGAATCGCTATCAAGTCTTCTCTGTACTGTTTGCTTAGCAAATTCCTCAAAAGAAGAACCACAGAAAGTTTGTCGTGACCAGATAGCATCCAAAATATGAGACCATCATCTACAGAGCTGCTAAAAAAAACATGAGACAAAGCCAAGCAAAGGAATGAGTCACAGGGGGTTGAAGCCACCAAAACTGTAAACAATGAGGTGTAGAAGAGAAAAGAAATCAGAAGGAGAAAAAGCACTGGGAATCCCAGCAGCACTTCTGACAGGATTACAAAAGACTTTCTCCTGTGTTGAGCAGGTGCCTGTAGAAATATACAGGGTCCTGCGAGGAAACAAATTGTCATATGATGCCATTGCAAGATTGCAGATCCCTAAGGATTCTGCAGAGCTGTCATCAAAGCCATCAATGCATTCCTCACCCTGGGCAGGAACGGAATAAACTGGAGGTAAAAAGGGCCGATTAAGTCGTTAAGTGTTTCCCCAGAGAAAGCCTCATAGAAATGGTTCTGCAAAGCTTATTCTCATTAACCCGGTACGCTGGGATTTCTCACATTAAAGGCTTGACATCTTTCCTTGAGTTCATTCTTTTCGGCACTCTGGTGGGCCATGGGGCTTTTCACGGGAGGACTGCTATTTCCTGTGAACAACTCCATCAGTGAGGTGTCCTCTTTGCAAAAAGGAACCTCAAACAGTTCTCACCATGGGGACTAGGAAGGTAAACATTTGTCATGGTGGTGGCCGTCCAACATCTATTTCTGCCAGACATCTGGGTTTGTCTTGGGAAGTTAACCAGTTGTGATGGATTCTGTGGTGGTGTGAATCAGATATCCCCCACAAACTTGTGTATTTTGATTGTTTGGCCCCCACCTGATGGCAATTTGGAAGATGGAGTCTTCCTGTTGGAGGTGTGTTTGGGGGGACCTGGTTTGACTGTCAGAGCCAACTCCTCCTTGCTAGAGCTCAGCTCGCTCTCCTGCAGGTGTCTCCCACCTGCTGTGGCAAGGAGGTGATGTCCAACCTCTGTGCAGGCTGCTTTCCCTTGCCATCATGAAGCTTCCTGTCAAGACTGTAGGTTGAAATAAAAACATTCTTCCCATCCACTGCTTTGGGTAGGGTGCTTTGTGCCAGCAAAGAGAAGAGTCTGTTTCCAGCTTCGCCCTCCATCAAGGACGGTGTGAATGAAATGCCCTCGGTTGGATGGATGCTTCTTCTTTGAACACTTTGCTTTTAAATCATTCCAAGTGGGGACACAGTTGTGGGGCCAGGAGAGTCCTTACTAACAGGAGTCTGGGCAGCTGCCTGGGACCTGTGTATTTCAAACCACTTCTTACCAATTTTCTTCAGAGCCTGTGAGTGTTTCTATTTCCTACCATTAAATTCCCATATTCCTTATACTTTCCAGTTTGTTTTGGTTGCTACAACTAAAGACCTTGACTAAAAAATAATCAGAAAAGAGAAGTGATGTCTGATATGGTCTGATATTCTTATCTATAATCCAAAACCAAGCGGCTAGACCAGGATTGCCATGAGTTTGAGGCCAGTCTTGGCTACATAAAAAGACCCTGTCTTTAAAAAAAAAAAGTAGAAGTGACATCTGGGGAAAAAAAACATGATAGTAGATATTTTGCCCCTTGTGTTTATTTTCACAGAGATACCCGACCAAGCAAGAAAGATTAGCCTCTCTTTCTATGAATGAAGTCCTGGCCTTTGATCTGTCCTGGGCCCTGTCCTCGGTGCTTTCATACCTCTGTAGAGGTATGAAAGGCAGGTGTGATGACACAGTGGGTTCTCTTGCACCCAGCTGTGTGATGGTGACTGTTGAGCAGCTGGCTTTGGGTCAGAAGAACTGGGAAGGGCTGATTGCTAATATTTGCCAGTGTTCATGGTGTGGGCGATTTGGGGGCTCCATTTTGAGGGACTGAATGTAGAGTGGGAGGCAAGTACCTCCAACACACCACTGCCTCTACTTCCTTCCCCTGGAGCAGGTCCATAGACAAGTGTGGTTAGTAACAATGACTAACCTTAGACTGTCTGCCTTGTGCCAACTACTGGGATAGGCACTTTATATGGGTTATTTCATCTAATTTAATCTTGACCTATGTGACAAATACATTTTTCCCCTTCACTTTATCAAGCAAGACACAGAAGCCCAAAGAAAATATGAAATCGTTCAAAAAATTCAGGCTTGGAAGTTGAGATGCTGTATGTGACCTCTTGTAATTGACTCCAGGCAGGGTGACTCACTTAATCATGACACCATCCTAACATCTGACAGAGGTAGGAGGTGGCATCAGACTCAGACATCTTGATAGAAATGACATTATAAATGTCCCCAAGAAAATTCAACATAGATGCATTCTTACTTAGTGCAAATTTTATAATCTGCATGCATACTTTGATCACAGCGTTCCCACCAAACATTGAAAGGATGGAAGGTTGCTTGAAAAAGTAATATTTAATGATTATAGCACACATAGTATGTTCTGTTTACTTTATTATTTTAACCAGGGCCTTGCTAAGTATCCCCAGTGGGCCTCGAACTCCTGATCCTCCTGCTTCAGCTTCTCAAGTGCTGTGATTACAGGCATATTGTTCCATATCCAACATCACTGCCATTTCTTTCATTCTTTTTTACAGCTGAATAAAATCCCATTGTGTGTATGTTCCAATTATCCACTCATCCATTGATGAATGTCTAGGCTAAGTCCCTATGTTGGCTACTATGAATGACGCACCAAGCGTGTGGTATGGTTATATTCCCAAGTGGTATAGCTAGGTCCAGATTTTAAAAACACAAGAAATATTTTTTTCTTTTAAGTCCTTTTCATTTAATTGATGGAAAAGCAGACACAGAAAGATTAAGTAATTTGCAATTCCCAGTCTAGCTGCTGCCAAACTCCATAATCTTCACACCATACCCAGTGACTTTCTTCCTCTTAACAGGCCTCCCCAAAATGCAGCCCAGAGTGATTTTTCTTAGAAAGTCCTGTCTGGGAAAATCAGGAATAGGACTCTGCCAAGTAACTGCTGAAGATCCAGCTGTGAATAAAAAAAAAGGGGGGCTGGAGAGATGGCTCAGAGATTAAGGCACTTGCCTCCAGTGCCTAAGGCCCCCGGTTCAATTCCCCAGGACCCACATAAGCCAGACCCACAAGGTGGTGGCCCTGGTGCATTCTCTCTTCTCTCTCTCTCTCTCTCTCTCTCTCTCTCTCTCTCTCTCTCTCTCTCTCTCTCCTTGAAAAATGAATAAATAAAATTAAAAAAAGATCTAGCTGCAATCACACATCCCCAAGGGCTCTCAACTAATCTTCTGTCATTTGCTTATGACCTACAAACTTAATACTTTTCTCTAAACAGTTCAGCTGTGCTATGATCGCCAACAGGTTCAAAGTCATAAAAAAAAAGTGTGGTTCCTTAACAGAGCTCATTTCTGATCTTTTGCAACTTCCCTCTGAAGCCTGAGATGGAGTGTGAGACATGTCAGTAGAGAGTGGGATTCTCCTTGTCTGTAATGCTTGAGCCAACTTTGGCCACATATGTACATCCACGACCCAACCTGACTACCTGACAGGTGTGACATGGATGAGGTGCTCCCGTTATTGGTGATAATGAGATTTTTCAGTGTCTGTCAGTTATAGAACAATTGATGTCACCGAGTGACTGGCAGTTTCCCAGCTGACTGACTTTTCAGAGGTAGGGCTGCTGAAACATAAGACACTTTTTAAGGGAGTCATTGAAGCTGGTTGTGGAAGAGTTAATGTCTTCCAGTGTGCCTGCCTTAGCAATCCCAGCAGAGAGAGGAGGAGGTGGGCTGGGCGTGGGATACTGTCACGTGAGACACACATCTGTTGAAAAACAGGGAGAAACAGTTTAAAACCATACTGTTGCCTATTCTACGATTGTTTTTTGGGCAATCTGTCATCTGTAACTGAGGGGAGACAAGTGTCAGAGAGCCTAAATAAGTGAGTAGCATACTTCCAGGTTTTAGGGCTCTGTCTTGTAGATCCTTGACCTCATTAGGAGACAAATGGTGGTTTAGTCTTGCAAGGATGCATGAATATCCCCCCCAGGGAACCTCTGAACATCACTTCTACTCCAAAGAATACATATAAAAGGCACCCTTTGCCTCAAAAAATTAAACACAAATATGATCATCATCCTACATCTGCACATATATCCAAAAGAATTGAAAGCCAGGACTTAAACAGATATATTTGCACATCTTCCCCAGAGCAGCACTATTCACAATGGTCCAAAGGTAGAAACACCCCAAATGTCCACAAAGGACAAAATGCTAAATGAAATATGGTATATGCATCCAACAGAACATCATTTAGCCCAAAGAAAGACAGAATTTTGGACACATGCTGCAATGTGCCCCAACTGTGGGGACATTATGCTAAGTGAAATAAAGCAGGCACAAAAGGGCAAATCTAAGCCAGGTAAACATGCAATCCCAGCACTTGGGAGGATAAAACAGGTGATAGAAAGTCCTGGACCAGCATGTAGTGAGTACCAGGCCAGCCTGGGCTACAAAGTGTCTCAAAAAAATGTGGGATTAAAAAAAGATATAGGTTGAATATCACTCACCTAGAATGCTGAGACCAATAGTGGATTGTGGTATTTAAAAAATTGTATATAATTATACACGTATATAATTATATACAATTATTAATACACTCACTATATATATATTATATATATATATATATATATATCCTGGGATAGGACTAAAATATAAAAAAGAAATTATTTCTGTTTCATATATAGCTAGCTATACACAGAGCCTATGGTAATTTTATATAATATTTTAACAATTTTGAACACAAAACAAAGCTTCATGGTATAGAATTTCCCTCTTGAGGCATCATGTTTGGGGCTAAGAAAGGTTAAGACCTTTCAGAATTTAGATTTTGGGTTAGATATGTCGAACCTATATTGTATGATGACACTTAGGTGAGTTCAGTAGAGAGGACAGGTTCCTAGAGAAAGATAGTAGAATGGTGGTGACCAAGGAATCAAGATAATATAGACAGTTACTACTTCTTCATGGGCACAGAGTTTCTGCTCGGGTTGGTGAAAAACTTCTGCAGACATATGTTAGGAAACTCACAACAATGTGAGTTTACATGATGAGGCTTTTACACTTTGTGATGTTTAAATTCTTTTGTCAATGTGATGGTTAGGTTTTGTTGTCAACTTGGTATTTTTAATTATCTTGGGTGGGTCTCTGAGGATGTTTACAGGAAGGCAGCCTCTCAGCAAGGGGCAGGATGTAAAGAAGCTCAAAAAAGCTGGAAGTAAACATCCTTTCCTGTGTGGGCCGTGCAGGAAGGAAATTCCAGAGACTCAGGAAGTCATTAAGTCTGGGATAGGGTTGCAAGACCCCACCCTAAGCTATATAAAGGGGAAGAAATTCTCTCTTTGGCCCTCCTGCCTGTTTGCTATTGTGTATATGGTATAGGTGATGGGTTTTTCTCTCTGCCTGGACCTGTGAAAGAGGGCCAGCCTCTTTCACTGTTATGGTACTTTTCCTCAATCTGCACTTTCAATAAATACTTTCCTCCCCCAAACTGTGCCTGGTTTGGAGATTCATCCCAATGGCATGTGGCTGACTACGACAGTCAACTTGATCAGGTTAGAAATGGAGTGAGAGATGTGCCTCTTGGGCAGGTCTGTGAGGGCATTTTCAGTGGGATTAACTGATCCAGGAAGTGTGCTGCTGGGGGCCAGATCTTTGGCTCTTACAGCCCCATCTCTATTTGCTGAACTCAACTCGCTCTTGCTGCTTCCTCCCTGCTGATGTGAAGAGGTGATACTCCTTCCATGATGGGCCTTTCCCTCGATTCTATAAGGCAGAAAGAAATGTGCTCCTCCCATAGGTTGCTTCTGATCAGCAATGAGAAAGTAACTGCTACATGCATAAAAGTGGTTAAAATGGTAAATTTTATGTTCTGTAAATTTTAAAGTACACATAGCCAGTCAGTCCTTACAACACATGAGTCAAGTGAAATAGGACACAGGTTTTCATGCTCATAAACTGCTAAGTGTCCTACAAATGATAGCTAAATGTTCACGCTTGCCTTTCCTTCCTGACTTTTCTAGGAGGTGCCATCAGCTTCTGCTGACAGAAGAGGAAGTTCAAGTTCAGAAAGATAAGGCATGTTGACCATATTCCACCAAAGCGGTAGAGAAGAGATCTCTAAGCCTTGCTCTGTCTGTCATCAAATATAGTGCAATTTTCGTACCCCTGAAAGATGAAGATGTAATACATTCTCAGGGCACTCATATGCTGGTTAAATGAAGCCACCTAGACCTCCTTTCTGGAACATGAGACACCCAAACTCAGACGTGCACACATATTCACCAATAGATGAGAACTTGTAATTCATAGAACTAACATATACTGTGCGCTTTGATAATAGCTAAATGAAGAGAGACCCGGAGACTTTCCATAATAATAATGTAGCTACTAGTCCTGTGTAGAACTAGTTGGCTTATAGAACTAGAGTTCCAAGACTCAACACCTTCTGCTGTAATCAAGAGAACCATGCCCACACTACACTGCTAATAACAAACCACTGGTTGTGTTTCTAAACCCAGTTGGAATAACTGACTTATCCCTGACTGAGTTTCTCTTCTAATTGGTAAAGGGTAATGATGGGCCATTCTCTGTATATTTTTTCTAGAGATTTAAAGATTCAGAGGATGTATTCTCAGGTAGTGGTGCCAGCCCCAGTATTCATATTAGGCTGTTCATTACAGTATATACCAGGTATCTTGTCAGTATCTGAGATCACAGGCTCTGGGCTCTCACTTCCTGGACATGACACTGGCTCTGTCATACTTGCTGGTTGTATGACCTTGGGTAAGTTACTTCACTTTTCTGTGCCTACCTTTCTTCATCCGTGACACGGAGACAATAATGGAACATAATTCATTGGCTTACTGTGAAATCTGACTGCAGTAATGAACAAAACCAGCCAGCATGGTACCTCTCTTGAAATAAGCAAATATTGTATATTAGTCATAATTATCAATTTTTTGAAAAGATTGATGCACATCATTTCTCATATCTCAATGATCTGGAAAAGGCTCAAGGATCCCTTATCTTTAGAAATATGCCAACTCTTATTTCAGGAGAGGGAGGGATAGGGCCTTGGGAGGTGAGGAAAGGTGGCTTTGAACCAAGTATAAGCATCACACATTCTCCTCTGGTACCAATTACTGTGATAAATTGAAGGTGACAAGTTATTTTATGACATAAATGCAAATCAGCATTCACTTCAGTGTTATTTTCCAATGCCCTGGCACTTTAATGGTCCCCATAAGTTTGCTTCACTTGCAGCGTTGTCGGTATGTTCAGAGTCAGCCAGAGAATTTATTTTTAGGTGGGAAGTGCAATGAACTGAGCCCACCGGCTGACTTAGAAAAATGATCACATTTCCCTCCACAAATTATTCACAAAGCTAGTTAGCATTTGAGCCTTTGTTGGTGAAATAACACAATAAACAGAGATGTGTCAACAGGGCTTATTTCCACCGGCCACATTTGACTCTAAATAAGAGGCTTTCACACATTTTGGGAGTGTATGTGTTTATTGGACAAAAAACAAGCTGTCTCTAAGTGTAATACCCTGCAAGAGACAAGGAGTTGAGACCTTCTCCTCCTCAACCAAATGCTGCTTGGTTTCCTATCTGTTGCACTTCAGTCTGCCTGAAACCATAATACCAGTCACTTCAGCATGAAAGGAGACAGCAGGAAAAGAGACTGGACTGTTTACTTCTCACCATTGAAGTTCACGTCTAATCCTGGCACTTTCACTGGCCTGTCATCCTTTCGTTTTTGATGTCAATGAGTAAAGAAAACAGAAAGCAACCCCTTTCTCATACACACCAAACAAAACCAAACAGGTAGACAGCAATTATCACTGTAAACAGGACTCATTCTGCCCACCTGCCACTCCTGTGCTTGTTAATATCCGCAGACAGTAGAAGCTGTTAAATACACTGCCTAATTAATTTAAAATTCAACTTCAGAGAGACAACCCCTAATTGTTAAAAAACCCTTTTATTAGGGCATAAAGATAATCACAAAATTAAGTCATTAAGAGTCATAATAAGGAAACTGGTACATAAAATGAAATGTGATCTTCAATGTCACCCGTCCCTGCTGCTGAGGAGTTGGGCTGTATTCATTCATTTATTTATTGACAAAATATTTAGGGGATAGACATTCTACCCTTCTCCTTATATTAGTTACCAAAAGAGAAAGTCTTATGGAGACAGGTATTTTATTTTAAGAATATTTCTGCTTCATTTCCGAGAATTGCTGCTTCCACATGTGAGTGTATGCAGGTGTGTGTGTGTGTGTGTGTGTGTGTGTGTGTGTGTGTGTGTGTGTGTGTGTGTGTGTGGCTTTGCACTGGGAGGTGCACTCAGCATGGAGGGCAGAGAAGGTGCAGGGAAGCAGCAGCGAGGGCATTTTCATGAACCTCTCCTCCACCCTCCAGCTTGAAACTTGACATGGCTTCCCATCAAATGTTTAGTTTTCCATTGTTTGAAATAAAATGGTATGTAAAGCATGTGTTGCCATGGATGCGACATCCAACCTTGAACTTTGTATGTGTCTGCATAAGCCAGGTACAAGCAAGGCAGGCTGAAGTTTCCCTCAGAAGACATGCTTCCAGAGGAAAGTTCTTTCATAGTCATCACGGAGCAGTGGTGTATTCACCAGTTCCAAACTCTTCCTTCTGCCTAGAGATGTTGAGTTGGCACCACCCTCTCCTTGTCTGCTGAAAGACAGTCATGTTCGTTCCTATGGAATACTTCCAGGGTTCAGGACCATGTCTGAACTTCTCTGAAATGTCCTTGAGAAGTGCACTTGTGATCTTTGAGCAAGGACACTTCCTTTTTACATACACAACACTTAAGGCCTGATACAAATTCAGTTTCACCACTAGGTCTCGACCCAACAGAAATGTGTCCATAGCTCATAAATGACAAATGCTAGGATATTCATCAAAGCTGTTTTTAACTGGGACTGGGGGATAGCTTAAAGCACTTGTGCCAGCTTTGAAGACCTGAGTTTGAATCCCAAGATCTTTGTAAAATGTCAAGTATGGTGGACAGTGCCTGAAGTCCCAGTGCTGGCAAGGCAGAGACAGGGAATCCCTGGGGATCATCAGATAGCTATTCTAGCCTGATTAGTGAGCTCTGGATTCAGAAAACCGTTCTTCTTCAAAGAATAAGATGGATGGGTGTGGTGGAACATACCTTTAATCCCAGCATTCAGAGACTGAGGTAGGAGGATTGTTGTGAGTTCCAGGTCAGCCTGGGCTAGAGTGAGACCCTGCCTTGAAAAAAAAATGTGAAGAGAAATTGAGGAATACCCTTGATATCAACCTAATGCCCACACATGTATGAACATATATACACACATGTATGCGTGTTGCAGTTACTTTCTTATTGCTGGGACAAACATCTGACCAGAAGCAGCTTATAAGGGGAAAGAGCTTATTGTAGGCTAACAGAATCTAGGGAAGTTTCATCATGGCAGAAGAAGCTGGCTCACTTCCATAGACCCATATCAGAGAGACACCAACAACAACCAGCAAACATGAACAGCCAGAGCTCAAACTGGATCTGAACACACCTTAGTGCTGGACTACAAGATTCTCCCCCCACCAACACACCTCCTCCAGCAAGTTGCTGGAGACTTAAGTAGGAAGCTTAACCTTAATCAAAAATCCCTGAGGCTGTGGGGGACATAGCTTCACATTCAAACCACCACAATGCATCTCACACACACAAAATAATAATAGCCCTAAGCCAAAAATGTCCCAATGCCCAACATCACAATACAATAACATGAGGATGAATGAACAGTAATGACATAACGCAGACACATCTCACACACAATTTTGAGGGAAGGAAGACATACCCAGAAGGACACATTAGATGAGTCTCTTAAAATGCAATTCTGTGGTTTTGGCTTTTGCATCATTTGGGGAATCAATAACACATGATAGGCAAGCATTTTATCACCGAGCTGCGGCCCTCAGCCCCTGTATTCAGTTTAAAAGGAGGTATACTGATGTGTGCTGAGGGGAGCCAGGATAGTGACCCCCTGGGGGGAAACTGAGGACTCCTGATTAGGAGCAGATACAAAAAGGAGATTTCTGGGGGAGTTATAGTGTTTCTCCTCTCTCTCTGTCTCTCTCTCTGTCTCTCTCCCTCCCTCGCTTGCTCTATCAATCATCTATCTATCTATCTATCTATCTATCTATCTATCTATCTATCTATCTATCTATCTATCATCTTCTGCCCTCCCTCCCTCCCTCGCCTATGTGCTATTTTGGGTTCATCTATTTTTCTATTTCTGTGATACAAGTTGACAATAATTAAAAAACATTTAGCTGCGTGTGGTGGCATATACCCACCATCCTAGCACTTGGGAGTCAGAGGCAGTAGGTCAGGTATTCAAGATTGTCCTTGGACCCATAATGAACTGAGGCCAGCCTGGGCTCCTGGAGACCCTGTCTCAAACTTTAAAAAAGGGAACACTCCTTAAGTTTGGCTCTGGGCCAGCCAGCAAGGAGCTGTAGTTTCCTCACTGTCCCTGAGGATGCTATGAAGGGAAGGAAGATGATTGATATAGGACAAAGGCAAGACAGCCTCTTGCTTCTGCCCAGACAAGAAGGCAGACCAGCATCACTTCACTTTCCCTGGGAGCACATTCTAGAATCTAGAAAGGCCGCTGGAATCAGTGTTTTCTTATAACATTTTCTTTCTACCAATTATAAGAAATACCTTTCGCAATAATAGGTACACAGGCTTTCACATCTGTGCAATGGGGCTGGGCCTAGCTGTGGATAAAAAAAATCAATACAAGGCTGGGGTACTTTGAATAATTGCCTTAGACTAGATAAAAACACAGCAAGTCTCCTACATGGTGGGGTGTTTCCTTGACTCTCTGTGCTTCACACAAGAGTCAGAAACTCTGGATTTCTCAGAACCCCCTGCTCTGCTTGGTTTCCATTCACGCCTGGGCAAGAGAAGCCCTATGTTTAGTCTTCAGGACAGAAGTACTTTTCCTCTGAGATGTGTGGGCGAGAAAGAGAAGTTGAGGCAGGCCCTCAGGGATCCTGTTTCTTGGTGTTGCTGGACCAAATGGTCAGGGGCTCAGGGACTGTTTCTTAAACTTTCCCTTCTCCAATCACTCATCTCACTCACAGTTTGTAACTCCCTACATTGGAACCCTTCAGTCTTGGAATACATTAACTTATTTTTTATTTTGTTTTTTTTTTGAGGTAGGGTCTCGCTCTAGCCCAGGCTGACCTGGAATTCACTATTTAGTCTCAGGCTGGCCTTGAACTCACGTCCATCCTCCTACCTCTGCCTCTGACTGCTGGGATACATTGATTGGTCTTTGTTTTCCCTATTGAATGATGACAGAGGAGAGTAATATAAAGACACACCAAGAGAATTCTACCTGTCTAGGGCTTAAGGTCTAGACTTCTAATGGAGCTATGAGGCTTCTGGGGACCCTGGGTCTCACCTGAGGAGATAACATCTGCAACAGAGCTGTTGCAGAGCCTCCATAATCCAGGGCTGGAGAGGTGGTTTAGTGGTTAAAAGTGCTTGTTAAACCAGGTAGGTGGAGCATGCCTGTAATCCCAGCACTTGGGAGGCAGAGGGAGGAGGATTGCCACGAGTTCAAGGCAACCCTGAGACTAAATAGTGAATTCAGCCTGGGCTAGAGCAAGACCCTACCTTGAAAAAAAAAAGTGCAAGTTTAACAACCAGAGTTTAGATTCCCAGGACCCACGCAAAGTGGGTCACAAGGAGGGTGATCCCACTTACCTGTGGCAACAGGAGTCAGAATCAGGAGAATCCCAAAGCTCATGTGCCAGTCAGTATGGCGTCTGAAATAGCAAACAAGAGGAGCCTGTCTTAAACAATGTGGAAGGTGAGGACCCATATCCCATGTACTATGGCACACACACACACACACACACACACACAGACCCTCCATAATCCTGTCTCTGACTTTGCCCAACCCCTGCTCTCTAAAATCCACTCCCGCTGGGCTATCTTTGCCTTCCGTTGTCTGCGCTGGTGCTGACTGAAGTCCCCTTCAGCTCTTCCTGGACATACTGGAGCTCTCTTGCTCCCCAGTTACCTGACCTGCACCCTGAAGGCTTGTTAGCTAGTTCCTTCCTTCCAGAGGCATTTTCCAACCCTTCTGAACGCATTAGCCTGATGCCACGCTGTTGAGTCCTTATTGCTCTGACTTGTGTTCAACACCTCACTTCCACCAAGTGTAAGCTGCATGAAGCCCAGAGACATCCCCATATCTCCAGCCCTCCTCACTAATCCTGGGGCACAGAGGGTGCTCAATAAGCATTAACTGAACAGTTGATATTCAAGGTCCCTCTTCATGGATAGATATATTTCTCACAATATAACTGGGACCTAGTTTTGTAGCAAGGAATTGACAAGAGAGCCAAAAGGCACATTAATCCACCTTGGCCCAATGTGTTGTGCCAAGCACGTGACTTCACTATTATCATTTAATTCATCTGAAAGCACTATGAGATAGATGCTATTACTGTTTCTTCTTCACAAATGAACTGAGGCTCCAAGAGGTTACATTGGCCATGAACAGAGTTACCCCAAGTCTCAGTTCTTCACCCACTCTTGTGTCAGTACCGTTCATGATGTCATATGTCCCTCACACAGCTGGCAAAAGTATCTGAGAAATAGCGACAGTTAATTTCCATAATAATTATGTGAGGCTGTTTTGAATGTGTCCTGATATTCTATTTTGTCACTTTAGCAATGACAGGCTTGCATTTCTACATCGCTTAGCCATGGTGGCTTAGTCTTGACCTCTAACCTTCCCTGACTCTTTGAAATTGCTTCATTTCTCTCCCTTCAGGAAATCCAGCCCTGCTTTGGTGAGAAGGATCCACAGCAATTTCCTTCCAAATCCCTCACTTATTGGACTGCAAGGAGGTTACGGTTCTCTGAGAGGGTTCACACTACCCCCACCCCATCCCTAAGTGCCTGTGTGCAGGGCTTGCTGGGAAGAAGAGACTTCTATTTAGTCACATAAGATTATGACCAAGTGTATGGAGTAGGAGGTCCAAATATAGGCTTAAATCATTGCTTCACCATGCATGTAAATTTAGGTAAGTTACATTTTCTGGTTCAGTTTCTTTCTTTTTTTTTTTTCACTTGAAGAAAGCAAGTGATAATAGTATCTACTTCTTGGGATTGTTCAGAGAATAAAATGGTCAAAGAAATGGGCCCAGCATGGGGGCACACACCTGTAATCCCAGTACCTGGGAGGTGGGAGCAGGAGAATCAGAAGTTCAAGGCCAGCCTGGGCTACATGAGACTCTGTCTCAATAAACAAAAACAAAATAAAAAAGGAATGGATAAAGAAAATGTGGTATAAAAACACAATGGATTTTTTTCATCCAGAAAAGAGAACCAAGTTATTTTGTTTGCAGGGAACTGGGGATCATTAAATGAATTAAGCCAGTTTGAGAAAAATAAAATATCAAATGCTTTCTCCCACTTATGGTTGTGCTTCCTAGGTTTTATACAGCTACATAAAATCATGAATGTATATATGACATGAAAATAAAAGTGAAATTGTCTAAGGGAACAAAGGTGACTGAGGAGGGACTAGCAAGGAAAAAACAGCAGTGCAGTGCGAAATAGACTCAGTGTAAAATATATACTTGAATGACAATCATGTATACATATATGTATGTATATCTATATCTATATCTATATATATATGAAATTTAAAAAGAGGAAAGGAGCATGCACCTAGCCTATTGTAAGTGGCTGACAAATGTGAGCACATTTGGGCTGGAGAGGTTGCTCAGTGGTTAAGGCACTTGCCTGCAAAGCCTAAGGTCACAGATTCCAGTCCCCAAATAAAGCTGGATGCACAAGGTAACTCATGTGTATGGAGCTCATTTGAAGTGGTTAGAGAACCTCATGAGCTCATTCTCTCTCTCTCTCTCTCTCTCTCTCTCTCTCTCTCTCTCTCTCAAATAAATAATTGTTTTTTTTGTTTTGTTTTGTTTTGTTTTTTTGAGGTAGGGACTTTTAGGCCAGACTGACCTGGAATTCACTATGTAGTCTCAGGGTGGCCTTAATCTCATGGCAATCCTCCTACCTCTGCCTCCACTCCTGAGTGCTGGGACTAAAGGTGTGTGCCACCACGCCCAGTCTAAAAAAAAATTATTTTAAATGTGAACACACTTGATTGCTACATGAGAACCTGGACACAACAGAAACAAGTTTTATATTGTACCCACACTACAACTCGGCCCTTATTTCTGCTTTGTTTTGTCTTTTTGAAATGCAGGAGAAGCTAAATGCCCCTGTTTACAGTCAATTCAAAAGAGCAGCTCAGAAGGAGAAAAATATCCCCCAGCGGGTGGGCCACTGTCCCCCATCCTGTGTTTGTGGAAGGATTTTCTTTTCTTAATAGCGCTTTCCTCTTCTCCCATCCTCACCAGTCCTCCTGTGGCAGAAAAATTCATTCTCCTTTCTAACTGAACTCCAGCTTTAATAAAGCTATTGTATTTGACCACAGGCTTCAGAACAGTAATATAACATAATAAGAGAAGATCATTAAAGTTCTATAAAGTAAGCGTCCACTCTGCTCCTTCATCTCCAGTGTCCCGGAGCCTTAGATAAAGGATAAACATTTTTAATCAAAATCTAAATAACAGTAAATCTCACTTTTTCATTTCAAGTATTTTTCCAGTTAAGTATGTGGTGTTTTCTAATTTCCTGTGTAGATCAGATGAACTATAAAAGATTCTTTCTTTCCTTTTAACTTTTCTGAGCAATTTTCTGACTGCATTTCCAGCACACATCTCATCTCTGGTTAGGTTGTCAGAGAAGCAAACCAGGAATGATTAAAATTCTGGAGCCAAGTTTGTAAAGGAAAAAGAACAAATAACTATGGGGAGGTAAAAACACTTATGGGGGAGACTGGATAAGCCCCAGAAAGGCTAGGAACATAACAGACATTAATTCTATGATCCAAAAAGTTATAGTCTAGGAAAAAAATGCTTCAAGGAAAATGGAGCCCTTTTGTCTCTTTGTGTTTTATGATTTTGCTTGAAACAGTAATTAGAATACAATCATTAGAGTCCGGTATTATGTTACCATATGCTGGCTCTGTGGACAACTATCTAAACTTCTCTGAGTGTCAATTTTATTGTCTGTAAATGGTCATAATAGAAATATAATTATTCACAAGATAGACAAGAGAAACCAAGAGGGACATTGAACACTTAGCACGTAATTAGTGGAAAAGCTCTTTATTAATTTTTGCAGAGATAAAATAAATATGGATTTTGAACAATACTTTCAAGGGAATTGTTCAAAGAGAGTTTGAGACATTTTAAAACTGTCTGGCTGAGGTGTAAGAAACAGAATCACAGGTGAGACTATGGACTAAGATTTTATACTTTATCAACACCATCACCAAAAATAATGTTTTACTGGATCTTTGGACTCAAAGATACATATTTTTGCACATTTTGACATCTCTAAAATCAGGAAGTTTTACAATATCTAACAGAGTTTTAAAAAAATTTTTTTGTGCTTCATGGAATGGCAGTACATATTCCAACTGATAGTTCTAAGATTTAATAAAATATGATATTAAATATTTAGCATCTTAGTGCATTGTTCTGAGTAAATCAGCACAAACAGTTCTAGCCCCCAAATAATTTATAATGTGAGGCAGACAGTCAACAAAACCCACTGAAACAACTAAGTCTCCACTATTAAGATTATAAGGAGGGTTTTTTTTGGGGGGGGGTTGAGTTGGCAAAATAAATACAAAAATCAGTGAATTTAATTAGTTAATTTAAAATTCCACTTTGCCATTTAGTTACTGCATAAACATACCCAAATTATTTAAATTTCTCTTCTTCTATGAAAGGGGCCTAGTAGTAACCTGTGCTACATTGTGGTGAGGCCTGAAGGTATCACTAGGTGGGGAGAAAGAGCCACATTGGCTCTCAGCTTGGTACCTAGATGGTGTGGCTTTCACACTTGCTGTCTTCTCATCTTTCCCTGCAACAGAATATGTCTCCCTCCTCCTGAGTTTTTTAATCCTAACCTCAAGCTTTGCATCCATCATAAGCAGAGTTTGAGTTACTTTGAACTACTCTAATGAACTACCACAGACGGAGTGGGTTGTCAACTAGAATTTTCTCTCTGCTCTAGGGACTGAGAAGTCCAAGATCAAGGCACCACCAGATCCTGGTGAAGAGCCTGGTGAGAGTCTACTTTCTGGTTGGCAATTGGCTGTCTTTATGCAATTGCTTCACATGGCCACCTCATGTGACTCTCTGAACACAGTCACCAATCCCACTCACGTGGGCTCTTTACCTCACAAAGTCAGCCTGCCATGGGGTGCACCTGCCTGTGAAGATCAGATGACAACCTCAGGCACCATCTACCTTTCGTGAGAACTCACACGTAGGCTGGCTGGCTAGTGAGCCCTAGGGATCCACCTGTCTTCTCCTTCCCAGATCTGGGATACAAGTGTGTGCACCATGGCTGGTTTATTGTGATGTGGATTCTGGGAATCAAGTTCAGGCCTTCAAGCTTGCCAGGCAAGCACTCTCCTGACTGAGCTCTGTCCCCAGCCCTCTGCTGCGTCTACTCTTGTCTGTGCTGCTACAACGTTCCCTCTCCATGGGTCTCTCTCCCACATCTTTGCTGTGATGCTATGGGCGTCGGATCCTCTAAATCTCTTGGTATAGTCCATGCCTGTTACTAAGTAGGATTTCACAAGGTGCTGGTTGCCACAGAACACATACTTTATAAGCTCTGTGAGGGTCGGACCATGCCTGATATCCGGTCCCTTAGAAACGCAGTGCTGTGCTTTGACAGAATGCTTCAGTGGCTGAGGTTTGAGTGCCACTGGAGCTGCAGCCCTTTCTAGGCAAGCACCTCCTTCCTTGAATTTTCTAGCTTCATTTTGATTTTAGTTATTATTGATTTGCAAGGGGAGGGAAGAAGAGAGAGAGAG
>PVHP010018117.1:17088-33695 GCA_004024765.1 Zapus hudsonius | reverse complement strand
TGAGATGACCATGTTGTTTTTGCGGGTGAGTTTGTTAATGTGGTGAATTATATTTATCGACTTTCGTATGTTGAACCATCCCTGCATCCCTGGGATGAAGCCGACTTGGTCAGGGTGAATTACAGTCTTGATGTGGGTTTGTATTCGGTTTGCTAGGATTTTGTTTAGGATTTTTGCATCCAAGTTCATCAGGGATATGGGTCTCTAGTTTTCTTTTCTTGTTACATCCTTGCCTGGTTTTGGAATTAGGGAAATGGTAGCTTCATAAAAGGAGTTTGGGAGCCTACCCTCTTTTTCTATGTCCCTGACAAGCTTCAAAAAGAGAGGTTTCAGTTCTGTGATGAATGTTTGGTAGAATTCAGCTGAGAACCCATCTGGACCTGGGCTTTTCCGTTTCGGGAGGTTCTTGATTACCGGTTCAATCTCTGTGATTGTTATCGGATTGTTTAAGATCTTTATCTGCTCTGGTCTGAGCTTTGGGAGTTGGTAGGTGTCCAGGAATTTATCCATTTCCTCCACGTTCTCTAATTTTGTGGAGTAGAGGTTTTGGAAGTATGACCGGATGATTCTTCCAATCTCATCAGGATCTGTTGTGATCTCACCCTTGTCATTTTTTATTTTGTTAATTTGGGCTTTCTCAGTTTTTCGTTTGATTAATTTGGCCAGGGGTTTGTCGATCTTATTGACTTTTTCAAAGAACCAACTTTTTGATTTGTCTATTTTTTCAATTGTTTTCTTTGTTTCCAAGTCATTAATCTCAGCTCTGATCTTAATTATTTCCTTGCGTCTCGAGCTTCTAGGGTTGGATTTTTCCATCTGTTCTAATAAACAGAATTATTCAAGAAACATTCCATACTTGGCAAGAGATAGTCCTGTACAACAAAAATAGACATAGACGACCCAAAACAAAATGGACCAAAGGAGGAACACTGCAAGACATATCTTAGTTACAATGCCAAACATTGAGGATAAAGAGAGAGTCTTAGAGCAATGAGAGAAAGGAAATGCAAATATAAAGGAAAACCCATCAGAATCACATCAGACTTCTCCATAGAAACCTTAAAAGCCAGGAGAGCTTGGAACAAAGCGATTCTAGGCCTAAAGAAGAACGGATTCCAACCTAGACTACTCTACCAAGCAAAGTTATCCATCATAATTGATGGAGAAATTAAAGTATTCCAAAACACTAATCAGATTTACAATTACTTGAGCACAAAGCCAAACCTTCTAAAGATACTTCATGAGATATCCCATGCAGACGAAATAAACAACCGATCCCAGGAACAGAGAACAAGCAATGTAACACAAAAGAGATTGCAGCAACAGCTCAGATACCAACCTCCATATTCTCTCCAACATGGCAAACCTCACAGTTATATCTTTGAATGTAAATGGACTCAACTCTCCTATAAAAAGACGCAGGATAGCAGGTTGGATCAGGAAAATGGACCCTTCCATGTGTTGCCTGTAAGAAACATACCTTATTGCTAAAGATAGTAACCTACTGAGAGTAAAAGGGTGGAAAACAATTTTCCAGGCATGTGGAAATAATAAAAAAGCAGGTGTGGCTACTCTAATATCTGACAAAATAGACTTTAAGCCAACAGCAATAAAAAAAGGCGAGGATGGCCACTTCCTACTCATCAAGGGAACCTACCAACTTCCAAAGTTCAGACCAGAGCAGATAAAGATCCTAAACAATCTGATAACAATCACAGAGATTGAATCGGTAATCAAGAACCTCCCTAATGGAAAAGCCCAGGTCCAGATGGTTTCTCAGCTGAATTCTACCAAACCTTCATCATAGAACTGAAACTCTCTTTTTGAAGCTTGTCAGGGACATAGAAAAAGAGGGTAGGCTCCCAAACTCCTTCTATGAAGTTATCATCACCCTAATTCCCAAACCAGGCAAGGATGTGTTTGTAGTTTTCAGGATACAGTGAGGGAGCTGTGGCCCATATAATCCCTACCAAAAGACTGCAGGCAGAATGATGAGATCCTGGCATGAGATGAGCCACCACAGTCATATGGGGGAGGATTCATACTGAACCCCACAGAGAATGATTGTATGTACAAGGGACCCACAGCCATAGCCATCCAATCAACAAAAGATAAGCCAGTGTGACCGAAACCAACGAATCTCGACACAAAAACTCCTAAGCTCACAACACCATAGCAGCCTCAATACTCACCCACCACGACTCAGGGAACTGAGCGGAAGAGGGGGCGGAAAGACTTTGAGAGCCGTGGTGGGGGAGAATAGCAGAGACCTGGCAACCCTCAGTAACTACACACTTGAGACATGAGAGCCAGGCCGAAGAATGAGCTATGCATGGTCCCCTACTACAAAGACTAATACAGACGGCCCACAGAGGAGGATATCCAGCTGACTGGGGAGGGGGAAGAGGGGCAACAGGTAATTGGGGATAATAACTCATGGTTCGCCCACTAAACAATGTAATTCATTATGAACAGTAAAAAAAGAAAACTATAGACCCATATTCATGATGAACTTGGATGCAAAAATCCTAAACAAAGTCCTAGCAAAACGAATACAAACCCATATCAAGTCTATAATTCACCCTGACCAAGATGGCTTCATCCCAGGAATGCAGGGATGTTTCAACATATTCAAGTCCATAAATATAATTCACCACAGTAACAAACTCAATCGTAAAAACCACATGGTCATCTCAATTGATGCTGAGAAGGCTTTTGACAAAATTCAACACCATTTCATGTTCAAAACCTTGGAAAGAATAGGCATAGATGGCCTATACCTCAACATGATAAAATCAATATACAGATCTCCTAAAGCACAAATTGTCCTCAATGGAGAACGACTCAAGGAGTTCCCTCTTAACTCAGGAACAAGACAGGGGTGTCCATTCTCACTACTGCTCTTTAACATAGTGCTTGAAGTTCTAGCACAAGCGATAAGACAGGAGAATAGCATAAAAGGGATACAAATCGGAAAGGAAGAAGTCAAACTATCCCTCTTTGCAGATGACATGATCTTATGTATATCAGATCCAAATAACATTATTAGCAATCTCCTGAAGGTGATCAATGCCTTCAGCAGAGTGGCAGGATACAAAATTAACACACAAAAATCAGTAGCCTTTCTATATACAGAACACAAGCATTCGGAAAAAGACATCAGAGAAACAGTCCCGTTCTCTATATCCTCAAATAAAATTAAGTACCTGGGAATATCACTAACCAAGGTAGTGAAAGACTTATATAAGGAAAATATTGAAACACTCAAAAGGGAAATAGAGGAGGATGTAACGAGATGGAAAGACATTCCATGCTCATGGTTAGGGAGAATCAATATAGTAAAAATGGCAATCCTGCCAAAAGCAATCTACAGATTCAACGCAATGCCAATAAAAATCCCAACCTCCTTCTTCACAGACATTGAAAAAATAATCTCAAAATTTATCTGGAAGGGTAAGAGACCTCGAATAGCTAAAACTATTCTGAGCAGGAAAAATTACTCAGGAGGTATCACTATACCTGACTTTAAAACATACTACAAAGCCATTGTAACTAAAACAGCATGATATTGGCAGAAAAACAGAATGTCTGACCAGTGGAATAGAATTGAAGACCCAGCCTTGAGTGCAAGTAACTTCAGGTTCTTAGTCTTTGACAAGGGTGCCAACAGTGTAAGCTGGGCTCAAGATAGCTTATTGAACAAATGGTGCTGGAGAAATTGGATAAACACGTGTAAAAAAATGAAAATAGACCCACTCCTTTCACCATACACAAAGATCAACTCCAAATGGATCAGAGACCTCAATATTAACCATCGAACGCAAAACACCCTGGAAGAAAAAATAGGAGGAACCCTACCAGAAATAGGGATAGGGAATAAGTTCCTGAGCAAATCTCCAGTAGCCCAGGACATGCAACAGTCACTTAACCAATGGGATCTGATCAGACTCAAAAGCTTCTGTACAGACAAAAACACCGTTCTCAGATTCAATACACCCCCTTCAAACTGGGAAATGATTTTCGCCAGCTACAACTCAGACAGAGGCTTAATTTCCAGAACCTACAGAGAACCCAAAAAAATTAATAAAAAAAAAAAACAAACTGTCCCCTCACAAATTGGGACACTGATCTTAACAGAGAATTCACAGAGGAGGAAACACAAATGGCCTTTTCTCACCTGAGAAAGTGCTCAGCATCCTTATGCATCAGGTAAATGCAAATCATAAGCACAATGAGATACCACCTCAACCCTGTCAGAATGGCAATCATAAAGAAAACCAACAACAATCACTGCTGGTGAGGATGCGGGGAAAAAGGAACCCTTATTCACTGCTGGTGGGATTGCAAACTTGTTCAACCATTATGGAAAGCAGTGTGGAGACTTCTGAACAGAATTGACATAGAACTACCAATGGACCCAGGTATCCCTCTACTAGGCATCTACCCGCAGGATGCCACATCTCGATGCAGAAAATTTTGTACAACTATATTTATAGCAGCTCAATTCATAATAGCCAAGAATTGGAATCAACCCAAATGCCCATCCATGGAGGAATGGACAGCGAAACTGTGGTATATTTACACGATGGAATTTTACTCAGCTGAAAGGAAAAATAACATATCGAAATTGAGGAAAAAATGGCCTGACTTCGAGCAGATCTTATAAGCGAACACTCAAAAGAACAGAGAATTGAATGCCACATATTCTCCCTCATAAGTGGTCCTTAACCAGAATAACCGTAAACTCTATGCAGACAAGTAGAAAAAAGTGAGAGGTTATGAATGATGGGTAAGGGATGTGGGAGGGGAATGGCTTAAGCAAGAGGCTAAACCAAATTAGGTTCAAAAACAAAATCCTCATGAGCATACTGTAACCTATTGAGAAAGTAGTAGGAGTCGACTGGCAAGAGGGGCCATGAGTGGTAGGGGAGAGAGTCTAAGCCTGTGAATAATTTGATCAGTCTGACAACCCCTGGTTCCAACCACCAGTTCCTTCCCTCACTGAGATGTTGACCAAAGCGAGTCATGAGATTCCATCAACAAGGCAGAATTCTGTCAAACCTCTTGAGTGCCCTCCCCAGACCTGAGGCAAAACCGTGTTGCTGAAGAAATAACAGAATGCCATCGATCATCATTGAGGGACCCTTCAAGGTGCGGCATGGTATCCAGCTCCCAGAAGGCAGTTAGTGTAGTGCTGGAAGCCACTGCACAGTCTGCCAGGGGAAACTGATCAACGACAGCTGGAGTAAACAGAGACAATTGACACGAAACACAATCTGCGGCCATGAGTAGGCTGACCACACCTCCTACTGGGAGGGAACAGCGAACCAACAAAGGAGCACTTGGTGTAATGGAGGAGCCTCGGCGTGGGGGAGACAATCAACAGCTTTCAAATTCGACCAATTTTCCACTCAGTGAGGGGGACCCCTTGTTTGGAACTAGGGATTCAGGGCGATAGGCACCGGATCCCATACATTTGGGCTCCCAAAACAAGATGCACTATGGGAGCGATTGACGGAAAGGCTACTAAAAATAGAATCTATGTAATCCAGAATTGTGTATATTTGTTAACCTACACTGATCTCATTCTCCAATGGAGATTGTATTTTTCAGAATGCAGCAAGAGAGCTGTGTCCCATCTAACCATAATAACCGATTGTAGGCTAATAGCTGAGATCCTGGCAAGAGTGGAGCCACCACAGTCATATCGTGGAGGATCCATATGGAACCCTGCAGAGAATGATGGGATGAACAAGGGACCCATGGCCACAGCCATTCAATCAATAAAGGATAAGCCAGTGAGACAGAAACCAACGATTTTCAACACAAAGACCCCTAAGCTCACAACATTAATGCAGCCTTAATACTCATCCACCATGACTCAGGGAACTGAGCAGAAGAGGGGGCAGAAAGATTGTCAGAGCCCTGTTGGGGGAGATTATCCAGAGGCATGGCACCCCTCCGTAACATCATACTAGGGCCAGGAGAACCTCGCTGAATACTAGGATACCCATGGTCCCCTGTCACAAGGAATGATCCAGACGACCTATTGAGGAGGATATCCAGCTGATTGGGGATGGGGGAGGGGGTATCGGGGAATTGGGGATAACAACTCATTGTTTGCCCACTAAATAATGTAACTCATTATGGACAATAAAAAAAAAAAGAAAATGTCTCCAACATCTGGTATCTTACTTTTTTTTCAGTGTCTTAAAGTATTCTTTGTAGAAGGCTTTCATTTCCTTGGTGAGAGTTATTCTTAGGGACTTTATTTTGGGCAGGAGCTATTGTGAATAGTATATTTTTCATGATTTCTTTCTTATCAAATTCATTGTTAGACTATATGAATGCTACTTTAAAAAAATTTGTATGTTGATTTTGTGTCATCCAATTTTGCTCAAAGTATTTATTAAGTCTAAGAGTTTTCTAGTAGAGTCTGTAGGGTCACTTAAATATAGAATCCTGTCATCTGCAAACAGGGATAATTTCATTTCTTTCTTTCTGATTTTTATTCCTTTAATGCACTTCTCTTGTCTCATTGATCTATTTAAGACTTTGAGAACTATATTGAATAAGAGTAGAGATTTTATAGGAAATGTTTTCTGGTTTTCCTCATTCAGAAAACTGTTGGCTGTAGGTTTGTCATATATAGCTGTGATTGTTAAGTTCTATTGGCAAATTGATCAGATTAGGAATGCACAGATAATGCATTCTTAATCTTTTGGGCTTGTCTTTGAGTTTGCTTCCAGGAAGGAATGACTGAAGGAGAAAGTCCTTCCTCCAGAGTGAGCCCTTCCACTAGAATTGGTGGTGGGATATATGTAAGGAAGCTCTGATAGGAAACAGTGCCTTTCCCCCCACATAGATGCCTGGGCTACTTGCTAGTGCTTTCATTTATAGGTGCATCTATCCTGTTTGGCTATCCTTTTTCATCATTGAAACCGAGTCTCCTGAGAGTTCCATCGTGGACTGAAGACCAGTGGTTCGCCTGGATTCCTCCAGGCCTTCAGTGCTGGATTGGGTCTGCTGAGGCATCCAACCACGTTAACTGAGAAGCTACTGGGTTCCTTGACTCTCAGGCCTAAAGACAGCTATTATTGGATTACTAATCCAATAAATTCCATTTTTATTAATAATTCATTATATGAGCTCTATTCCTCTAGAGAACACTGACTAACACATTGTCTTTTTTATTTTATTTTATTATTATTTTTTGGCTTTTTGAGGTAGGGTCTCGCTCTAGTCCAGGCTGACCTGGAATTCACTGTGTAGTCTCACGGTGGCCTTGAACTCATGGCGATCCTCCTACCTCTGCCTCCCAAGTGCTGGGATTAAAGGAGTGCACCACCACACCTGGCTTGTCTTTTTTATTCTTAACTATGTTCCATCTATTCCTAATTTCTACAGAACGTTTACCATGTAGGCATGTTTAATATCATCATATGCCTTTGCTATGTCTATAGAGATTACCATATGATTTCTGTCCTTCAGAATAGTGAATTATACTTATGAATTATGATTTGTGTATGCTGAATCAACCTTGCATACCTGGGACAAAATTACTTGGTTGTAATATATAACATTCTTAATGTGTTCTTGAATTAAATTTGCAATAATTTTTTGAGAAATTTTTCGTCTTTGTTCATCAGGGAAAATTGGTCTGTAGTTTTAATTTTATGTCATGTTTTCATGCGGTCTTGGTATCAGTATAATACTGGTTTCATAGAATGAATTTTATTCCCTTTCTATTTTGTGGAACAGTTTGATAATTATTGGTATTAAAGCTTCCATAAAAGCTTGATTGAACTCAGCATTGTATCCATCTAGTCATGGGCATTCCTTTGTGATGAGACTTATAACTACTGCTTGGGTCTTTTACAATTATTGTTCTCTGGATTTAATTTTGGTTGGTCATAAGCATATAGAAATTCATCCATTTCATCTAGGTTTTCAAGTATTTTTGGAATATAAGCTTTAATAATATTCCCTAATGATCGTACGGAGTTCATTGGGGTCTTTTGTAATACCTCCCTTTTCAACTCTCATTTTTTTTATTTTGGGTCTTCTCTTTCTTTAGTTAGTCTGTCCAGGAGTTTATAACTGTTAACTTTTTCAAAGAACCAACTCTTTGATTACTTGATTTTGTGTATTGTTCTTTTACTTTCTATTTTATTAATTTCTACCTTAATATTAATTATTTCTTGGCATCTATTGGCTTTGAGACTGGCCTCATATTTTTTCTAGTACCTTATGTTGCATTACTAGATTGTTTATTTGAGATCTCTCAGAATTTTAATGCACTTATGGCTATAAACTTTCCTCTTAGGGCTGCCTTTATTGTATCCCATAGAACCTGGTAGGTTGTGTTACAATTTTCATTTATTTCTGTAAAAATTTAAATTTACTCTCTGATTTCTTCAATAACTCACTGTTCATTCAAAACTATACTGTTCAGTCTTCATGTATTTGTGTAGTTGCTTAAGTTTCTCTTGTTAATTTCTACTCTTATTCCATCATGGTCTGACAGAATACAATAAATTATCTCAATATTTTTGTAATTGTCAAAACCTGTTTTGTGGCCTATGGTGTGGTCAATTTTGGAGAAGCTTCTGTATAATGCCAAGAAGAATGCTTATTCCCTGTCTCCTGTCTCCTGGGTGGAAATATATACATATAACATATATATATATATATATATATATATATATATATATATATATCTGTTAAAATCAGTTGATTTATGGTATAATTAATTCTAAAGTGTCTTTGCTGAATTTTAGTTTGGGGAACCCATCTAAATAAGAGAGTGGGGTATTAAAGTCTCCCACTATTACTGTGTTTGGACCTATGTGACCTTTTGTGCCTTTTAGCATTTGTTTTATGAAATTGAGATCACCAATATTTGGTCCTTAAATGTTTACAATGGTTATTTATATTTTATTGATGAATTGCTCCTTTTATTAATATGTAGTGTCTTTCTTTGTTCTTTTGATTAGCCTTGGTTTGAAGTCTACTTTATAATATGTAAAAATAGCTATTCCTACTTGTTTACAGTTTCCATTTGCTTTGCTTTCTTTCCATCCTTTGATGCTTACTTTGTAGATGTCTTTGTAGTGATACAGTGTTTTGAAGACAACAGAGAGTTACATATTGTTTTTACTCAGTTAATATTCATCTTTTTGTTGTTTAGTTGTAGCCATTTGCATTGAAAGTTAGTATTGAGAGATTTTTTTCTACTGATTTTGTTCCATGAAATTCTGATTGGCTGTGCTTTGGGTATTTCTTTTTCACCTTTTTTTTTTTTTGGTTTTGAAGTACATTGGTTAGCTATGTTAAACATGGTTAATTCATTTTGAGTGTTTGTTCTGCATTCCTTTCTTGGTGGACATTCTTAAACATGTTTATATGTTTGAGACTTTTTCCTTATTCTCTTAGAATTTTTGGTAATGCTAGTTTGGTTGTCATGAATTGCCTTAATTTGAGTTTGTCTTGGAATATCATTTCTTAATCAATTTTGAAAGATAATTTGCTGGATATAGCACTCTAGGTTGGAAGTTATTTACCATTTAAAAAAATTAATTGCTTAATTTCTGGGACTGAAAAAATTGTTAAATGATTTTCTGGACTTTACTGTTGGAGATCTGACATTATTATGATGTTCCTGCTTGTGCATATGAATTGGCATTTTCCCTTTACAGCTATTGGCACTATTTCTCTTTAAAAAATATTTTATTTGTTCTCAAATTGAGAGAGAGAGACACACACACAAAGAGAGAGTCAGTGAGAGAGAAAGAATGGGTACCCTAGGGCTTCTTGCTGCTATACACAAACTCCAGATACTGACTTTATGTGGGTACTGGGGAATTGAACCTGGGCTGATTGGCTTTGTAAGCAAGTACTTTAACTGCTGAGCCATCACCCAGCCCATTGTCACTATTTCTTTACTTCATATTTTTGACATCTTGACTGTAATACACCATGGAAAGGTTTTTCTCTGGTCACAAGTGTTTTGGGTTCTAAATGCCTATTGTGTTGGCAGGTCAAATTCTCTCCATAGGTATGAGAAGTTCTCTGCTGTGATTTTATTGAATAAACCTTCAGTTCCTCTACATGTTATCTCAGCTCCTTCATCTATCCCATACATTCTAAGGTTTGGCGTGTTTTTTGTAAGCAAATTGATTTTATTTAGATATTTTTAATTTGTTTATGTGTGTGTGTGAGAGAGAGCGGACGGCAAAGAGAGGGAATAAATAAATGTTAGGGCCCCTGCTACTGCAAAGAAACTCCAGATGCATGCACCACTTTGTGCATCTGTCTTTATGTGGGTACTGGAGAATCAAACCTGGGCTGTCAGACCTTGCAAGCAAGTGCTTTTAACTGCGGAGTCATCTCCTCAGCTCTCAGTTTGGTCTCTTGAAGTATTCAAGACCTCTTGGAAATAATGTTCATGCTCCTTGATTTTTTTCTTTATATGTGTCTGTGTGAATTCTTGTCTCAAATTTGTCTTCCTCTCTGAAATTGAATCTTCTTCATAGTCATGCCTATTGGTAAGGCTTTCTGTTGTGAATTTGTTACATTCACAACAATGTTGTGAAGGCATAATTTATTTCATTTTTAGAATTCCTGTTTGGTTCTTATTCAGTGTTTCAATTTCCTTGCTGAATTTATCTTCCAGTTTTTAAACTAACTTTCTTTCTTTCTTTTCTTTTCTTTTTTTGCTTGTTGTTTCATTCACTTTGGAGGCTGTCTTGTAAAGATCTTGCATACATTTTCTTAGTTCATTCATTTGGTTATTGAAGCCTTCATTGATACTTTTTTGAAGTACGATTCTAAATTCTTTCTCTGACATTTTCCCATCTCAGTCATTATAGCTTTCATTGGAGGGGAGTTAAAGGACTGGGAATGGGTTGAAGTGAGTTCATCCCTCATGATCTTTGTACTTCTTTGTTGTGTTTTTCACATCTCATTCATATTTAACTTTTCCTTCTTTTCATTACTACTTGTAAGTTTTGGTTTCTTTTGTACTCTGTGAGAACTCTTACATGCCACTTCACTATTAGTTGTAGCATCATTTCTTATTCAGCAGTCCATCTGATTGTTCTTAGCTGTGGACAACTCTTTTTTATTACTCTTGTGACCCTTTATGGAGCTTACTCATAGAAGATTATGTCATGCCATATAGACTGCCTTCCCAGAGCCAGAAGAACCAGGCTGCTTGGCATGGGCCCCAGTGAGTGCAAGATTGGCTCCCCTCTGTGACTAATGCATATGCATGTAAGCCACCCTCTCAGAGCCAGAAAGACCAGGCTGCTTAGCACAGGCCCGTAGTGAACTCAAAATTGGCTCCACCCTATGTCCAAACCAGATGTATGTAGACCACCTTCCTGGAGCAAGGTGGAAAGGACCCAGTGATCTCTTGATTGGGTTCCCTGCTATACTCAACCCAGATGCACGTAGGACCCTACCCAGAGCCGAGTCCCAGGCTTCTCAGCATAGACTTCCCACTATATCCAAACCAGATGCATGTAGGCTGCCTTCCTGGAGTAGACCTGATCTCAGCCCATCCTGTGCTTCCTAGTGAAGCTGCTATTGCTACATCCTTGGCAAGACAAAGGAATCATCTCCAAATGGGTAAAACAAAATACAAAACAACTAATAAGAAACCAAGGCAAGATATCCCCACCAAGAATGCCTAGTCCCACAGTTGAAGCTTCCAATGAAAATTACTTAGAGGAAGCTCCAGATTAAAAAAATGCTAAAACACAATTATGATAAACATATGCAACATGCTTCAAGAGGACATAAATAAATTCTTGAATGAGATGCAAGAGAATCAATAAAAGGAATTCAATAGACAAATTAATGAAATCAAAGAGAACACAAATATCTGAATGAATTTCAATGCAACCTAATCAACTAAATAAAGTAAAAATGTCAAACCAAGGAAGAAAATTAAACTCAATGAAGAGATAAGAGACAATGAAGAAAAACCAAATGGAAATAAGAAATGAAATAATTCAACTAAAAATCTCCTGGAAAAAACAAGCTAGCAGAGTAGATCATGTAGAGGATGGAATATCTGGTCTGGAGGACAAGGCAGAGGAAATAAATTAGAAAGCCAAAATCAATGACATGTTAAAAAATAGTTTGAGAAGAACATTAGAGAAATAAGGGATACCCTAAAAAGACCAAATTGTCAAATCATGGTTATACAAGGAGAAAAACTTCAGGTCAAGGGAAGAGAAAACATTTTCAATAAAAACATAGAAGGAAAATTTCTAAATTTTATGAAAAAGAGGCCTATCCAGTTACAAGAGGCATACAGAATGCCAAATACATGGAACAGAAAACAAATTCTCTACTTCATATTATAGTCAAAACACTAAAAACATAGAACAAAGAAAGGGTACTAAAAGCTGCAATAGAGAAATAATTCATCATATGTAAAGGCAAGCCTATCAGAATAACATGACTTTTTTTCAATGGAAACTCTAAAAGCCAGAAGGGCAATGGATAATATATGTCAAATAGTAAAAGACCACAGCTGCCAACTTTACTATACCAGCAAAATTTCCTCACAAAAGAAGGATAAATAGGAGGCAGAGGCAAGAGGATCACTGTGAGTTCAAGGCCAGCCTGGACTAGAGTGAGACATTATCTTGAGAAAACAAAACTACATAAACAACAGGACTGGAGAAATTGCTCAGTAGTTAAGGTGCTTGCCTACAAAGCCCAATGACTGGGGATAGATTCCCCAGTACCCACATAAAGCCCGATGCACAAAGTGGTGCATGCATCTGGAGTTTGTTTGCAGTGGCTGGAGGCCCTGGCACACTCATTCTTTCTCTCCCTCTTTCTCTTTTCTCTCTATCTCTCTCTGCTTGCAAATAAATAACTAAAATATAAAAAAAGGATTAAGAAAAGTTTTTCATGATAAAAGCCTGTAATATGACTATATGAGCACTAAGCTCTATAGAGAATACTGGATGGAATACTTTCACTGAAAAGAAGAATAAATGAAGAAACGAACACAGGATGGAAAAAAACAACAATCAAACCTAGAACAGCTGATGAAACAAATGAAGATAAAAAAATCAAACTCAAATAATGATTCAACTGACAGAGATTAACTCATAACTTTCAATTAAAGCTCTGAATATTAATGGTCTCAATTCTCCAATAAAAAATAAAAGGGCATATACCCTAAAGATTGCATACATTACTGTAGAGATACTTGCTCAGCCTTGTTTGTTGCTGCTATGTTCATAATAGCTAGGAAATACAATCAGCCCAGATGTCCATCAATTTATGAATGGATAATGATGTGGTAAATATACACAATGGAATTCTACTTAGTGGTAAGAAAAAATGAAATTAGGAAAATTTCAGGACAGTGATGGCCTTGTAAAATCATATTAAGTGAAGTTATATGGGCTCAGAAATGCAAATGCTGCATGTTTCTTCTGATATGAAGATTCTAACATGGAATAGTTGGATTTGCTTATAAGTTGTAAGCATCAGTAATATGTAAGCATTGGCACTATGGCCAAATAAACTCGAATGTGGCTTGGAGACAGGAGAAGTAGGGAGACATGAAAGGAGGGGATACTTGACAGGCAAGTAGAGGGATAGAATCCAGAGTGCAGAAAGGTCTGGGAGGGTAAGGAAGGGTGGGAGAGGGGAGATACATAAAACTAGTGAAGTCATGAATCTGTACTATAGAAACTTTCCTCTTAGATAATTAAAATTTAACTATATTAATAAGAGAGAAGGGGGAATAGTTTGGGCAGAAGCACCCTGTAAGGGTGGGAAAGCTTTATCCTAAAACCATAGGTTTTTGCCAGTAAATCCCATGCCAGATATAGTTAGATGTTGGCCAGGGAGGTCCATGAGGTGCCAAAACAATGCAGGCCATTGTCAAAGCACCCACCAGATCTTGATGTTAAGACTCTATTGCTGAAGATACCATAGGCTGCAGTCATAGGACATAGAGAGATCATGTTAGAATTGAGATTTCAGTCAGCGCCCTGCTGATTAGTTCTCATGGTATTGGAAAGCACTATGTGTGCTGCTGGGGTTAAAAGTCACGAACAGTGTGAATAAGCAGTGGATCAACCAGCCAGGTAAGCTGTACACCATGGTGCAAAAACACACAGGTTGTGGGGGTAATCAACTGTTCTCTCTGATTGGATATGAGGCCAGCTCAGTGGGCATAAATTCATACTGGGAATAAAGTCATAAATCTATGGCTTGAAAAGTCATAGACCCTAGAGGGAAGTTTTCACAGTTCTTTGGCTAAAAGGGGAGGTGATGCCCATCAAAGTCTTCTAAATGTCTACATTTATCCCGCCAGGGCCTAGAAAACATTACAGAGGAAGTGGGGGATTAAATATTAGTACTGTTCTCACTGCTAGCCTGAGAACCTCCTCCAGGGAAAAGGTGGTAGACACTAAAGAGACTCAAAACTCATCAAAGCAGAAAACAAGAGGCTATCAAGAGCTCAACCCTAAACACAATTTCTAACATGCCCTCCAAGGCTCAGAGACCATTATGGAAGAGGGGTAGAAAAAAATATAAGAGCAACAGGGGAGGAAGGCACATTGCAGAGCACTGTCCTTCTGACATGAACACACTGGTGTATCAATGACCCCATAGTTATTACCAATACTCCTATGAGACCTGCACTCTTCTGCACCTATAAATATTTTGACATAGAAGATAGGGGAGGACAAAAAATGAGATAAAACAGAGAAAAAGAAAGAGGAGGGTCATAAGGGGAGAGGGGACAAAAGAGGATAACATGATGAAAACATGACCAAGTTCTAGTAAGTTCATGTATTAAAGTTTCCAATAAAAATAAAAAATAAAAGATGATGTCATACTGACTGAAATTCTTCTGTGTGGGCCAAATGAGTGGATCAGTTGCCAGAGACTTCCTTCTACTTGTAGTGTTTACTGGAGTTCCCCCTTGCTGAACAGGTGCCTGGGTTTGCCCTCTGCCTGACTATATTTACAGGCTGGACTTCCTGTGCCCACCACTATGGTGGTCTGGGGTCCCAGAGTTATGTATGCATCAGGACACCTAAGTTTCTAGTCTCACATGAATTTCCTCCTGTGCAATGTGTCTCAAATCTAATCATTTTAATTAAAATAAAGAAAAAATTCTACAGATATAGAATGAATGGAGATCAGAAAGGAATCTCTAATTCTAGGCTACCCAGTTTTATGATATTAAAATAAAACCTGAAATTAAAAGGGGAGAGAGATAGAGATAGATAGATAGATAGATAGATAGATAGATAGATAGATAGAAAGAGAGAGAGTCAATTACACATTGTAAAACAATCCCAGAACTTGAGAACCTGAGGGAGACCTCTAGCACCAGACCAACTAGTGCCCTTTGGGAGAATGTATCTTGAAAGAAAGAAAGAAAGAAAGAAAGAAAGAAAGAAAGAAAGAAAGAAAGAAAGAAAGAAAGAAAGAAAGAAAGAAAGAAAGAGAGAAAGAAATTAGTAAAGAAAGAAAAAGAAATTAGTAAAGAAGGAAAGAAAGAAAGATGGAGGGAAGGAAGAAGAAAAAGAGAATGAGAACAAAATAGGACTAAGTGTTCTACAACATTGAAATTAGATCTTAAATCAAGTCTGTGCTTTTGCAGTCATTTGTTAGAGGACAGGTACAGATGGCCTCTATGTGATCACTTACCTGGGAATGGGTGAAGACTATCTATACTACCATTTTCCTAAGCACAGGAGTGGATCCTGTTTCTACACTTTTCATTCTTCCTTCTCTATTTAGGTTGGTGTCTTCCAATGACTGAAGAACCTTTGTGGTATTATGCTTCCTGCATTGATATTTGTGTTGTTTGCTCTGCAACTCTAGTTTGTGGTTCATGGGCCAGGCAGTATTATAATTAGAGGTGGCTTTTCCATTCAGCTATTGGTAAGGACTATTAGCAAATAAGTTTTTGCATTGTGTGTCTTAGATTCCCAGCTCCTTGAAGCGCTTGCCACTACCCCACCCTTTTCCAGTGAGCTAAAGGGTCTTACTCCAGTCTATGGCTCAGACTAGATTTCCATCACATAAAACAACACTATGATTCTGGAGCTGGAGAGACTGCTCAGTGGTTAAGGCACTTGTCTGCAAAGCCTAACAACACAGGTTCAATTCCCTAGTACCCATATAAAGCTAAATGTACCAAGTGCTGCATGAATCTGGAATTCATTTCCAGTGACTGGAGGCCCTGGTGCACTCATACTCATTCTCTGCTTGCAAATAAATAAGTAACTAAGTAAATAGATAATTAAATATTTTTTTAAAAAAGAACGTTGTGATTCTGACTTACAGTTTTCCTTCCTGGCTAGAGATATTTTGCAGGCTGGGACTCAGGGAATATAGTCCCTGAGTCCTGCTGTTCTCATACACTTGTCCTGGGTTCTCAGGATGGGCTATGAGGGAAGGGACCTTTGTTTTAAAGCTGCCTAGTCAATGACTCAAAAGGGCTCATTTTCAAACAGCTTTGCACCACTGCTTTAGCTGAATACCAAGAAGACATTTTCCTAGCACCTATATTGTTTCTCTCCCTCCCTCCTTCCCTCCCTCCCTCCCTC
>PVHP010018117.1:0-16988 GCA_004024765.1 Zapus hudsonius | reverse complement strand
GCTGACCCTCAGATTAAGTCCAGACTCTCTCCTCCAGTTTTGCTTTTGAAAATTTCCCTTCTTTCTTTGCTGCTGAAATGGATAGATGCTCTACAAGTATGCCTGCATTGTTCCCCAGACAGTCTAGCTATAGCCCGTGAGTGCCACCCACCACTTTATTTATTCAGTAGATCTGTGCCCAGCACCAGTGGACCCTCAATAGTGATCTGTGAATGAGTGATGCTTGGTGAACTCTAGGTAATAATAATAATAATAATAATAATAATAATAATAATAATAAGTGTACTGTTATACGTGATCAGAAGTAAGCATTGAAAACAGGATATGGATTCTGTCTTTGGAGTTAATTGGTGTTCACCATTATGCAAAATAAGAGAGATACCGTGAGGTGTTTCGGTGTTTATTGTTTCTAATTTTCTGAAGCTATTCATAAGCCTCCAATGTTGAGTGACCTGTTTCTGACCTGTATTTGATTAACTCAGCTTTGAGGCCCCAAGGGAGAGAAATGAGTAATGATATATAGAAGTCTGCTGACCCACACAAAGCATGTTTCTCTAATATATATAAAGACCGGTATTTTACTTATGTGAAATTATTATTTGGAATGTATATTTTACTTGATATGCAGACATGTGAAGCTCAACAGGGATCTTCACTGTTGGCCTATTAGCCTGTTATTTTTAACATAATTTGGTAATGTAGACAGCAGTTCAACAAGAACAGGGATTGTGGTAGGATAGAAAAAGCATTTAGCAGAGCAATGATATTAATTCTTTCTGTTACCATGGAATGAACTTGGAGGTCAGGTCAAGTCAGGTTTTATCACTCTTGGCTACAGGCCAATGCAAGATTTGCAGAGCAAGAAAGAGGTCTGGATGAGACCAGCATGGATTAAGAGGTTGGCAGAGAGAAACATGAAAGTGATTAGTATGTCAGAGGTACATTTTTATAAAGGAATTCATCAGACCACTGCATTCTCAATAATTTTATTATGAAGTTTAAAAACATGCCTTTAAATATTTCCAATGTTTTCATTGAAGACAGCCTAGAGATATGGAAAAGCATATAAAGAGTAAAATAAAAAAATATCAGCCATTGAAAATGCCTGCTAATGTCTATAATATTCCTGTCTAGACATTTCTACAAATGCATTTGCTTGCACTTTTACACTTCAGCACACACACCCTTCACTTCTTCTTTTCTCAAAGCTAGAATCAAGCTGGAGATACTACTGCACATCCTGCTTTATTTGCTTAAAATATATTTAGCATTTCCCTTATTAACTGTTTGCACAAATGATTTTAAATTCAAATTGCGTGATATAGCATAGGATATACATATGTATTTTTCTTTTTAGTATGCCTCCACTTGCACACTTTTATAGCCCCTTCCTTTATTCTCTTTGGTTTCTTGACCATAAGGTAAGTACTTTATTATTTCATGTGACCCCACCATTGCCATCTCGCATCCCATCAAAGGACCTAAGCAATGGATCCACTAGATACTGGACTTAAATCTTCAAAACCATAAGTTAATTATTTCCAGTATTTTGTGACAGTGACAGAAAGCCGAGTCAAAAGATGTTAATATTTGGAGATTCTATGATTATTCAAGAAAGAATACCAAGAATACCTGAGAGACTGCTTCCATGAAGTGTATGAAATTATTCAAGCAAGAATACCAAGAATACCTGAGAGACTGCTTCCATGAAGTGTATGAAATTGTTCATAATTCTGGACACTATGGATAATCTCAATATTTGTGATATTTACCTTTTTTTGTCAAAAAACACAATATTTTCATTTTGGAGGCTGGGTATGGTGGTGCATGCCTTTAATCCCAGTACTTGGGAGGCAAAGGTAGGAAGATAGCTATGAGTTAGAAGCCAGTCTGGTACTTCAAAGTGAGTTGCAGGTCAGGCTGGGCTAAAGTGAGGCCCTACCTTGGATAAAACCAAACAAAAACAGTATTTTCAATTTTTTTAATCAAAAATTTCATGTCATGGTTTGATCCAGGTTTCCCCCACAAACAAATGAATGTGTTCTGATAGATTGATCCTCAGCTGATGGAAATTTGAGAATTAGAACCTCACTAGAGCTGTGTTGTTGGGGGCGGGCTTATGGGGTTATAAGCCAGCTTTCCCTTGCTAGTATTTGGCACACCTTCCTGCCGCTGTTTGCAGTGCTGTGGCAGAGGTGATGTCCAACCCTCTGCTCATGCCATCGTTTTCCCTGCCAGGATGGAGTCTCCCCTAGACTAATAAGCCAAATAAACCCATTCCTCCACAAGCTGCTTTTGTTTGGGTTCATTCTGCGGAGCAACTAAGAAGCTGTCTGCAACAGTTTTGGTACCATGATGTGGGGTTATCTGTTGTGGCTATCTTGTGGCTCTGGTCTTCTGGAAGTGATCTATAGGAGGAATGTGGAAGGATTTGAAATCTCAGCCTGAGAGACGCCTCACAGTGCTGTGAGTACAGCTTGATGAACCATTCTGGTCAGAATTAAAAGACCTGAATGCAATAAGTACTATGGACTGTGAGATTTGGCTTACAAGGGGGAGAAAGACCTTTGTCAGGACTGTGCCAGAAGCAGTTTGTGTGAGAGGCTGTGTTCTGCCTGCCTGTGTCCTGGGAAACTCTGCAGGGTTTTTTTTTTTTTTTTTTTTACGTAAACATGGACTGGTGTGAGCAGATGGAGATGGCACAGAAAGAAAGATCTTTGGGTCAAACTGCTGCTTGTTCACCTGCAATTATTTGAGAGATGACAACCATTGAGATTGGCCCAGGTGATTTGCATCAGAACAAGAGGAAGAATGTGGACTCTTTGAAGTAATGGGCCTGAATGCTTTGTTCCCCCATGGATTAACAAATTGGTAGCCCACCTGGTTTTGTGGAGTATGGCAAATGCAAGAAGAGAGGGTCATTGGCTTTGCAACACAGTTTTGTTTTTGAAAAATAGCCATCGGCATGTGAAAGCAGGTGTGCTAGGTTGCCTGCATGGAGCCCGATGGAGGCATGAGGATGAACTGTGGGTTGCAATGGAGACCCAGTGAATTCCAGGACTATGGATGGGTGCCAAGGCGAGCTGCCAGCACTGGATGACCGGACTGTGAGTAGCCGAGCTGGAGGGGTGGAATCGGATCTCCAAGAGACTTGTGTTATTGGTTAGAATCATTGAACTTGGAGTTAGAGATTAATGGTGTCCTGTTTGTTTTAAATCTTGTATTGGTCAATCTGTTTTTGCTGTGCCTCATGTTTTGCATTGTGAATGTTCTGTGCCATTATGGGTTTATTTTTGGTATTATGGCTCAATTGAAAGCTTTGGGGACTTAAGAGTTGAGTTGAACACATTGTATTTGCATCATTTATGATTATTAGTTTGTGGGGGCCAGGGGCAGACTGTCACGGTTTGATCCAGGTGTCCCCCACAAACAAATGAATGTGTTCTGCTAGATCAATCCTCAGCTGATGGCAATTTGGGAATTAGAACCTCATTAGAGCTGTGTTGTTGGGGGTGGGCTTATGTGGGTTATAAGCCAGCTTCCCCTTGCCAGTATTTGGCACACCTTCCTGCCGCTGTTTCCAGTACTGTGGCAGAGGTGATGTCCACCTCTCTGCTCATGCCATTGTTTTCCCTGCCAGGGTGGAGTCTCCCCTCGAGTCCATAAGCCAAATAAACCCATTCCTCCACAAGCTGCTTTTGTTTGGGTTCATTCTGCGCAGCAACTAAGAAGCTGACCACAACATTTCACTTATAGGATTTATTCTACTTATTTTTTTGTTTTTGCTTTTCTTGAGGCAGGATCTCATTCTAGACCCAGCTGACCTGGCGCTCACTCTGTAGCCCAGGCTGGCCTTAAACTCATGGTGATCCAGTTTCTTTAGCTTTCTGAATGCTGGGATTAAAGGCTTGTGCTACCATGCCCAACTCTGAATTTTTTCTTTTGTGAAATATTTGTTTTTGTCCTTTACCCATTATCTGTGAGAGAGTTTATATTTTTATTGAATCTTAAATTTCCCCAACTTAAATATTTATATATTTATCATAATCACCAAAAGATTTAAAGAATATGGGAATGAAACAAAAAAAGAAAATCCATCCACAACTCCATGACCTAGAGATAAAAAAGTAATATTTTTTATATTTACTTGTGTATAACATGTGTAGACGACTTTACGTAATTTTACAATGTTGCAATAAAACATACTTTCTGGTTTTCTTTGCTTTTGTACTTTCATCAAAATTTACCTGTATTCATACAAAATCACAAAAATACATAAATTTTTTTCTTTCCCCCAAATCACCTTTATCATTGAATCCACTGATATTCTTTCAAACCTGATTCCACAAATTTATATCATAAGTGGGATTGTGTGTGTTCTTTAAAAATGTTTATTTATTTATTTGTTTATTTATGTGAGCTTGCATGCCATGGATGTATATAGAGGTCAGAGGGCAACTTCAAGGTGTCTGTGCTCCACCTTCTTTGAGACAGGGTTTTTGCCTCTGCAAATGAACTGACACTCTGCAAAGAAATTCTGTGGATTCTCCTGACTCCACCTCTCATTATCATGGGTACACTGGGATCATGGATGCCTGTACCACTTAGCATCTGGCTTTATGTGGGTGCTGCGAGATTGAACAAGCCTCTTTAACCACGGAGGCATCTCCTCAGCCATGTGTGTGCGCTTGTAAAACTGTTTATTATAATACTAAACTCAAGGAAAATCAATAGAATGTAAATGGTCAATATAATGAATTATCAAAAATTATGCACCTGCATTTCCACAATTATGAGCTTACCAATTATGTGTTCATTTATATTTACACATATTAGATAAATATCTATTTTTATTTTTTTATCATGTCTGTGTGTGATGTGTGCATGTGATGTGTGAATGCATGTGTCCATGTGGGAGAATGCGAGCACACATATGACACAGCATGCATATGGAAGTAAGAGGAAACCCTTGGATGTTGTCACCATCCACCTTGAGTCTTTTCCTGTTTGCCACTGAGTATACCAAGCTAGTTGGTTCTGGGGATTCTGCTGTCTCTGCCTCCCATTTCACCTTAGGCACACTGGGTTTATAGATGTGCACTGCTGTGTCCACCTTTACATGGGTTCAAGGGATCCAAACTCAGGTCCTCATACTTGCACAGCAAGCATTTATTCACTAATCATCTCCAAGCCCCCCAAATTATCTATCATCCATCCATCCGTCTATCTATCTATCTATCTATCTATCTATCTATCTATCTATCTATCTATCTATCTATCTGGCATATACATTATAGTTATTTGTTCATGTTATACTGATTGTGCTGTACATTGATTTTCCTTTTAATATATCACAGCTATATAGTAATTGTAAATTGTCCTCTAATTATGTTTTACCAGCTAATATTACCTCCAAAAGTGTGCTTTGCAATATCCTATCTAACATTAAGGGGGATCTGTCTTGTCTAAGTTTCACATATTGATATGCAAAATAATTCTTATTTTATTATGTAGTACTTTTATTGTAAGTGAAATTTAGATCATTTAATTTATTTATTTACCACTAAAATATCTATAAAGTGTTTTATATTCTTTGTACAATTTTCTATTTTGTTGCTTACATTTTTCTGATTTATTTGGTGAAAAGTTATTATTTTCTAAGTGTTTGATAAATGATTTCCCATATGATCCAAGAATTATTGGGAAGAGTTTTCTATTTCTAAGCAGTTGGGGATTTTATGGTTATAATGTTTTCAATTTTATTGCATTAAGATCAGAAATTTAATTTGCTTTTGAAAATTTATATTATGATTTTTTTTCAAAAATTTCCGTAGAAATTGATAAAAGGTCCATTTTTTCTGTAGATTATGTATTATACATTTATTAAACCAGTAACATTCCCTTTAAATGTTTTTTGGTAATTGTCATTTATGTAAAGCTGTCTCCACCCCAGCAGGGCACTTCTTCTCCAACTCTCTTTCTTCCTTTCTCTGTGTTTTTAAAATTTATGTTTTAATTATCTAACAAAGAGGTAGGTGTCTCTTTTATTCATAACATCTGTAGATTTGTATATCCCTTTCTCTCTGCCCTGTCTTTCTTGCCTTTCTGACCTCTCCACCCCATATATTCTGTCTATTATCCTCTTCCCTACTCCTTGCCCACTTCTCCTTCCTCCATGCCTAATTCTAGCTCTGTGACCATTAATATTGATGCTTACTACAATTTACAAACAAATCTAACTACTCCAAGCCAGGATCCATTAATATCTGGAAAAAGATGTGTTTCCACTCTCTCTGCTTCTGTTTAATATAGTGCTATAAGTCTTAGCTAGAGAGATAAGACAATAGAAAGAAATAAGAGATACAAATATAAGAGGGAGATGTCCAACTATTCTTATTTTCAGATGATATGATTCCATTTATGAGACCCTAATGACACCAACAAAAACACTTAGAGCAGATAAACACTTTCAGAAAAGTGGCAGGGTACACAGTCAATAAAAAAAAAATCAGTAGCTTTCTTATATACCAATGATAAACATACTGATAAAGAAACCAAATTGGGTTAAAAATCAAAAATCCTCACGAGCATACTGTAACATATTGAGCAAGTAATGGGCGTCAAATGGTAAGAGGGGCCATGAGTAGTAGGGGAGAGAGCCTAAGCCTGTGAATAATTGGTCAGTCTGACAACCCCTGGTCCCAGTCACTGGTTCCTTCCCTCACTGAGCTGTTGACCAAAGTGACCCATGAGGTTCCAAAAACAAGACAGAATTCTGTCAAAGCTCTTGAGTGCCTTCCCCAGACCTGAGGCAAAACCCTGTTGCTGAAGAAACCACAGGATGCCATAGCTCAGCATTGAGAGACCCTTTGAGGTCTGGAATGGTTACCAGCCCCCAGATGGCTGTTAGTGCATTGCTGGAAGGCACTCCATAGGCTGCCAAGGGAAGCTGAAGAATGACAGATGGAGTAAACAGAGCACTGGCATGAAACACAGTCTGCGACCATGAGTAGGCTGACCACACCTACTACTGGGAGAGAAAAACAAACCAAGAAAGGAGCACTTGTGCAATGGATGATCCTAGGCCTGGGGGAGACAATCAACAGCTTTTAGATTTGGCCAAATATTCCACTTAGTGAGGGAGAGCCATTAACAGGAACTGGGGATTTAAGGCAATATGCACCAGATACTGGACTCTTGGGCTCCCAAGAAAGATACACTATGGGAGTGATTGACAGAAAGGCTACTAAAAATAGACTCTATGTAATCCAGAATTGTGCATATCTGTTAACCTATACTGATCTTACTCGCTGATGGAGATTGTGTTTGTATTTTTCAGAATGCAGCAAGAAAGCTGTGGCCCATCTAACCATAGCAACTGACCATAGGCTGATAGCTGAGATCCTGGCAAGAGAAGAGCCACCACAGTCATATCGTGGAGGATCCATATGGAACCCTGCAGAGAATGATGGGATGAATAAGGGACCCACAGCCACAGCCATTCAATCTATACAGGATAACTCAGTGAGACAGAAACCAACGATTTTCAACTCAAAGACCCCCCAAGTTCTCAACATTAAAGCCTTAATACTCACCCACCATGACTCAGGGAACTGAGTGGAAGAGGGGGCAGAAAGATTGTAAGAGCCTTGGTTGGGGAGAATATCCAGAGGCATGATGCCCCTGAGTAACAACATACTAGGTCCAGGAGAACCAGCTGACTCCTAGGCTATCCATGGTCCTCTGCCCCAAGGACTGATCCAGACAGCCCATGGAAGAGGATATCCAGCTGATTGGGGATGGGGAAGAGGGACACTGGGGAACTAGGGATAACAACTCATCATGTTCCCACTAAATAATGTAACTCATTATGGACAATAAAAAAAAGAAATCAGAAAAACATTCCCACTCATAATAGCCACAGAAATTTAAACATCTCCATGAGATGAAGTTTTCCCATGCTTGTGGATTAGAATAATTAATATGATGAAGTAGACATACTACCAAAAGCAAGGTGCATATTTAATGTGGTCCCAATCAAAATTCTATTACCATTATTCACAGAAATAGAAAAATAATCTAAAAAAAACAATAAAGAAGCACAAAAGTGCCTGGATAGTCAAAACTGTACTCAGCAAAAAGAATACTGCTGGAGGTATCAGCATACTTGATTTCAAGCGATACTGCAGAGCCTTAATAGTAAACACAGCATGGACCTGACACAAAAACAGACATATAGGTGAATGTAACTACAACCATCTGATTTTGGACAAAGAGGGAAAAAGAATATATTGGAAAAAAGAAAGAATTTCTAAGAAATGGTGCTGTAAGGATAAGCCAGTGAGACAGAAACCAATAATTTTTGACACAAAGAACCCTAAGCTCACAATGTTAAAGCAGCCTTAATACTCAGCCACCACAACTCAGGGAACTGAGTGGAAGAGGGGGCGGAAAGTTTAAAAATATATAGATATAATTGTGAGAGCTGTGGTGGGGGAGATTATCCAGAGGTATGGCACCCCTCAGTAACAACATACTAGGGCTAGGAGAACCTGGCTGAATACTAGGCTATCCATGGTCCCCTGTCACAAGGACTGATCCAGACGACCCATGGAGGAGGATATCTAGCTGATTGGGGATGGGGGAAGGGAGCATCGGGGAATTGGGGATAACAACTCATTGTTTGTCCACTAAATGATGTAACTCATTATGGACAATAAAAAAAAAGACAAAGTGACAATTACATGAAAAAAAAAAGAAATAGTGCTGTGAAACTGTGTATTTACATGTAGAAGAATGAACCTAGACTCTTAGCTGTCACCATATTAAATAATCAATTCAAATGTAATAAGCATAGGGAAGAACTTTCTAAATAGGACCTGAGTAACCCAGGACATAAATTGAATTGCAGAATTGCCCTTATTGGTTATGTTTATCTGATAGTTAACTAATTTATACTAGTCCAATCTTTCTTTGCTGTGTCTTATTAAATCTGCAGCTCAACATTAGGGAGCTCTGACTGTTCAAACGTGTTGGTATTGGTAATGTTAGTCATTAACAATGTTTCTTTACTTAGATTTACAGAGTTGGCCAGATTCTTCTGCCACTGGGGGGGTATTCTCTTAAATTTATAACACAAGGGACCCACACACCCCTAAGAAATTAGGCCTATACTTATAATAATAATAATATATAGGTGTCACATGGGAGTCAAGAATACAGCATCCTCAGCCAGTTGTGACAGCCAACGCATCACCAGGAGTCTACAGATGAAGCCCTGATGGAAACCTGTCCCTGAGGAAGAGAACTCAGCTCTACTCTGGCCTGGCTGAACTACACATTGACAGAAGCCTGAAAATTTTAATTGGACTCTATCCCCAGTCCTATTGATGTTTGCAATGTCTGGTTAGATAAATTATATCCTGTTAAGTTCTAATAATCAGAGAGAAAGGGAATCCCAACAAGGATGGTTTAAATCATTGTTTAATCATAAGCCTTGGTTAACGACCCTGATCTCCACAATAACAGGCCCTGTAATAGTACTGTTTTTCATTCTGGTCTTTGGGCCCTGTATACTTAACAAACTTATATCCTTTGTCAAGGACAGAGTTAACTCTATCCAACTGATGGTAATTCGTACCCTATACGAGACAGTTATGCAAGATGAGACAAGATTGTCTTATTAGAGCCATAAGACAAAGGGGGAAATGTGAAATGTGAAATGCAATAATGAAATTCAAAGCATGATTAAGACAGAGAAATAGAGACTCTTGTGGAATAAAATGGCAAAACACAAGATGCTTGTTGCAAACTGCTACTTCTAGCTTGTAAAAAAATAACTGTGCTATAGGTCCCTGGGAAAATACCAAACGTGCAGCTGGCAATAAGAGTTAAGTAGGAGTCAGGGACACTAATGGGCATTTTCTGCTTTCTGTATAAAAGCTTGCACCATAAGAACGTAGGAAGATAAGAATGATCAAACACCGGACTTCTGGTCAAGCAGATGTCCTTCTTTCTTAGTTCTAACTGCTATCTGCTTCTGTACATATGCTTGCGCAGGCGATACCCTCTGACCCTCACCTCAGACCCAAAAATATACTTGTGTTTATCCTAAAGAATGTTTGCTTCAGCCTTTAAAAAGAGTTTGACTGGAATGCTGAGTGCTGCAGTTCCCAGCTAGCTACTTAGCTGTGTGGCTGTGGTCCAGGTTTGAACCTGTCTGAATAAAGCGACCCGTGCGTTTGCTCTGACTCGAGTCAGACAAAAAAAGTCTTTGAAAAAGCCTTTTGGTGGTCTGTCTTCGGGGCATATTTGAACCTTACATTTGGAGTTGATTTTTGTGCAGGGTGAGAAAAGAGTGTTTAGTTTCATTCTTCTATATGGAGATATTCAGTTTTTCTAGAACCATTTGTTGGAGATGCTGCCTTTTCTTCAAGGTATATTTTTGGGATCTTTATCAAAAATCAAGTGGCTATAGCTACATGGAATTACACCTAGATTTTCTACTCTAATGCATTGATGTACATCTCTATTTGTCTCCTAGTATCATACTGTTTTCATTGTTATGGCTTTGTAGTATTACTTCAAATAAGGTATGGCAATACCTGTATAAGTAATCTTTTTGCTATGGATAGTTTTGGTATCTAGGGTCTTTTGTGCTTACATATATAAATTTTAATATTATTTTTCTATTTCTGTAAAGAATATTCATTTTAAGATTATTTTTTCTAGTTCTGTGAAGAATGGTAATGAAATTTTGATTGGTATTGCACTGTTCTATACATTGCTTTAGGCGGGATGACCATTTTCATTATATTAATTCTCCCAATCCATATGTATGAGGGATATTTCCTTCTTTTTATGTCTTCCTCAATTTCTTTCTTCAGTTTATTAATGTTTTCTCTGTGGAGGTGAAAACTTTCACTTCCTTGATTATGGTTCATTTGAGGTATTTTTTTGTGTGGCTGTTGTGATTGGGGCTGTGTGGCTGCTGTGATTGGGGTTGTTTCCCTTTTTTCTTTCTTAGTATGTTTTTCATTGGTATATATGAAGGCTATGGATTTTTTGTGTGTTAATTTTGTATCCTGCCACTTTGTTTAAAGTTTTTATCAGCTATAGGAGTTTTTTTTTGGTGGAGTCTTTAGGGTCTCATATGGAATCATATCACTTGAAAATAAGGAGAGTTTGATTCCTGCCTCCTATTTGTATCTGTTTCTTGAATTTATTTTTCTTGTCTTATCACTCTAGCAAAGACTTAAGTACAGAAGCAGAAAGAGTGGAAACCCATGTCTTGTTCATAATCTTAATTAAATACTTTTAGTTTTTTCCATTCAGCATGATGTTGTCTATAGCTTTGTTATATATATATGGCCTTTATTATGTTGACATATATCCTTCTATTTCCAGGTTCTTTAGTACTTTTTTCTCATGAAGGAGTGTTAGAACTTTTTCAAAGACTTTTTCTGCATTTATTGAGATAATCATGTCTGAGTAACGCTGACTTGATCAAGGTAAATAATACTTCTTATGTAGTAGTGTTCATTTCTTTCATATTTTAGGGAATAATTTAAGAAGCATTGGTTTTAGTCTTATATAAATATGTCTGATAGGATTCTGCAATAAATCTGTCTGGACCAGAACATTTTTTTGGTTGTGAGATTCTTTTTTTTTTATTTTTATTTTTAGAAAATACTGTGTCAACCTCATTGCTTATTATAGATCTGTTTAAATTGTTTAGCTCATCTTGGATTAAGTTTGGTAGGTCGTGTAAATTTAGAAATTCACCCATTTCTTTTAGGCTTTCAAATTTGGTAGAGTAGAGCTTTTTGAAATATGTCCTTATAATTTTCTCAATTTCATTGGCATCTGTTTAATGCTTCCTTTTTCATCTCTAATCTTCCTGACTTGAGTCTTGTCTTTCTTTTGGTTCATGTGGCTAAGGGTTTATAAATCTTGTTTGTCTTCAAAAAAATAATTCTTTATCCCATCAATTCTTTTTATTTTTTGTTTGTTTCTGTTTATTGATCTCTGCCAGGTCTTACTTTTTTTTTCTTTCTGTTCTTTGTTCTTTTAAAAGTATTTTGTTTGTTCTTATTTTTCCAAGGCCCTTGGGTACATCATTAAGCTATTTATTTGTATCTCTCTGTTTGTGCAATATAGGCATTTAGAGCTATAAGCTTCCCTCTTTGGACTGCCTTTATTTTGTCCCATAGGTTTTGGTATGTTGTGTTTTCATTTTCTTCCAACTTTAGGAACTTTTTATTTTCATTTTGTCTTTTCTCTAATACCCATTCATTATTCATTAGTGTGTTGTTTAATTTCCAAAAGTTTCTGTATTTTCTGTAGATTTTCTGGTTAATTTCACTTTTTTGCCCTGATGTCAGCTAAAATACAAGGAATGTAATGAGTTGAATAAAATGTCCTCCATTGGTTCATGTGCTTTAAATACTTGGTCCCCAGATCGTGGCAATTTGGGAGGTGGACCCTTGTAAGATATATGTCACTGTGGGTGGATCTTATAGTTTATTAGTCCAGCTTACTGGGTATTCAGATCTCCTACTTCCATCCCTCTACTATGGAGATATGAATCAGGCTTCCTGCTCAGGCATGCCGTACTGTCCCCACCATAATGAAACTTCTATTTAAGAGTTTAAGCTGTAATAAATCCTTTCCTCTCATCAGCTGCTTCTGGTTGGGTGTTTTTTTTTCCAGCACTAAGAAGATAACTGCTATAAGGAGTTATTTCAATTTTTCTAAATTTTTTGAAACTTTTTTTGTCCTTATAGATAATCTATTTTAGCGTAAGTCCTATAGGATAAGCCAGCTCAATTATAATCATTAGATTCTCTTTTAAGATAGCATTTGCCAAGTCATTTAGAGTAAGAAACAATGGGATTTCTTTCCCCTACTCACCTTTTCACTGGAGGAATCACTGTCCCTCAAAAACTCAAAACTGGATTTTCAGCTTGTAAGGTCTATGGGTTTGTCCTGAGGGCAGGACTGCCAGTCTCTTCTGCCTGGTTTACCTTCTGGATTGGACTTCTGCTTCCCTTTCACCTGGTGGACATCCTTCTCAATGAAGCTGTGTTCAGTCTGGCATTCTTCTTCTCTATGTGTACCTATTTTTTTCCTCTACACTTTTCAGGTATCTTATCACTAGTGGTCTTTATGAAATTATGAAATTCTTCCTTTCTTTGAAATAGTCTTTTTTTTAATACTGACTATTCTCCTTAATAAGATCACACAGAAGGAGCTCTGGTTCATCATCTTTCCAGGAAATTTCTCTTGCTTTCTTAATACGACTACAGATTTTTTAAAAATTGGTATCTTTATTGTCCAAAATTAGATACACTGTATTAGGAAAGATTATGTTGGTATCTTCATTTCCCTCCTCCCTGTCCCCAATCTACTGGGTATCCTCCTCAGTGGGCAGACCGGATCAATCCATGGGGTAGGGGGTTATGGACAGCACAAAAGGCAGCCAGGTCCCCCCCCCCTTTGTGTGCTGTTGCTGAGGGCGGCAATGTCTCTGGATATTGTCCCCACAATGGCTCTTTACACTCTTTCCACCCCCTCTTCCACTTAGTTCCCCAATGACTACAGATTTCTTACCTATTTTGAGTAGGTTTTTTTGAGATCTTTCATATTTTAAAAAATATTTTATTTACTTATGAGGAGAGTGTAAGTATGTATGTGAATCTGTCTCTAAAAATGAACTCCAGATAAATGTGTCCCTTTGGGTGTCTGGCTTAATGTGGGAATGGAGGAATTGAACCCAAGTCACCAGGCTTTGCAAGCAAGGGCCTTTATCTGCTGAGCCATCTCTCCAGCCCTTCTTTCTTATTTTAAAACACAAGTATTTGATGCTCTAAATTTCTATACAATCATTATTTTAGCTATATCCCACAAATTGTGGTATCTTGTGTTTTGACTCTCATTTAATTAAAATGCTTTCAGTTGTGTCTTCCTATATGACTATGACTCATAACATAACAAGAAAGACTTTTCTTTGTCATTTTTCAATCTTTGGGAATTTCCAAAAATAAGATTTAATTCCATTATTATTTTGAAAGAATGTATTTTGTATAACTGTAATGTCTTTTGATAAGTAAAACCTTTAATTTTGATATAATTATAGTTAACTTTTTAATTTTATGGCTAGCATTTTTATGTCCTGTTTAAGAAACCTTTGCGTATTCCAGGTTATTTTCCTTTGGAAAGATTTACTGTTTTGTCTTTCACATTTAAATTATATTTTTTAGGAATAGAAAATAATATAAAAGTGAGATATACTTTTTATATACCTGTCAACTTATCCAATATAATTAAAAAATCCTATCTTTACTGAACTGCAATGGTGAGTGACAAATATTATTTAGTTAGCATTTTTACTTGGAGACAATTAGTAATCATTCTTAACCAGCATCTTATTTTTAAAAATTTTTATTTATTTGTTTATTTTGAGGATGAAGGAGGAAGAGGGAGGAGGAAGAAAGAAGGGGGGAGAAGGAAAGAGGAGGAGGAAGGAGGAAGAGGAAGGAGGAAAAAGGAAGAAATTAATAAGCATTTTATCTTGGAAATAATTCTATCTAATATACATAGATTGTGAGAAAATGTCATTTGATATTTTAGTAGAGGTAAATAATTCTATAGGCAATAACTTCTCACTCTAAAAATGAAATAGAATTTTACCTTATAGTTAGCTATAAATCCAATCTTATAGATTTCTGGAAAGTTGTATTTTTATTAACATTTCTAAAGGACTTTAAGGTTTTACAAAAGATACTATTTCTGCAACTATATAATCTTATTTCAAATCTTTTATCTGATTTCCAGACCAGGCGGCACATGCTGCAGCTCTGTGGTGGTGCATGAATTAGGTGTCTGGAAAGGGTATTTATATAATTTAAAATTGAGAATAGAAATGAGTAAATAGGCAGGTTGTGCACTTATGACCATAGGGATCTAAAAAGTCAGATTTATTATATGGAGTGGCCTATCTCTGGGTGTTGTATTCTCACAATTCCGAGTCACATGCTGAAAATGAATGAAGTCATTAATTTTGTGAATTATAATTGTCTCCTGGTATCCATGGGAGGTTGTTTACATGATCCCCTGCAGGTGACAAAATTCACAGATGCTCAGATCCCTCATATAAAATCATGCAATATTTGCTTATTACCCACACACATCTTCCCATGTATTTAAATTATCTCTGGATTACTTTCAATGACTAATGTGATGTACATGCTACACAAATTGTTATAATAGTGAAATTTTACATGTCAAAGGTTTTATTTTATTTAAATATTTTTCATATAGTTTTATTTCCAGAGCGAGCAAATAAGAGAGAGAAGAGGAAGAGAGGAAAGAGGAGAGAGAGAGAGAGAGAGAGAGAGAGAGAGAGAGAGAGAGAGAGAGAGAGAGAGAGAGAGAGAGAGAGAATAGGCATGCCAGGGCTTCTTGCCACTGCAAATGAACTGCAGGCACATGTGCTACTTTGAGTATCTTGAACCTGGTTGACAGGCTTTGTAAACAGGTGCCTTTAACTACTGAGCTATCTCCCCAGTTCTGTTTTTAGTTTAGTTTAGTTCTGTTTAAAATATTTTTAATTGAAAAATTTAACAATGCATTTACTGTAATTTGATCATAATCTCCACCCATTACCCTCATTAGTCTCCTCCCTCCGACTCCCATTTTTGTGAATACTTTTCCCTTTCCATGTAATCCCTCTTCTGCTTTGTTGTCTCATTCTTTTTGTTCCCTCCTCTATCATCTATGCCAAAATATTGATGGGCTCAATATTTTCAAGTTCTTTTGAAGGTAGAAACCTCTACTCTGAGGTTATGAATGTATCCATCCCTCCATGTCAGGATAAGGTCCCAAAACACTCCTCCCTGTACTCTGGCTCTTAAGTACTCTAGCTCTTATTTTCTTTTTTTTTTTTTTAAAAATTATTTATTCATTTTCAAGCAGAAATACACACACAGAGAGAGAGAGAGAGAGAAAGAGAGAGAGAAAGAGAGAGAGAGAGAGAGAGAGAGAGAGAGAGAGAGAGAGAGAGAGAGAGAGAGAATGCACCAGGGCCACCGCCTTGTGGCTCTGGCTTATGTGGGTCCTGGGGAATTGAACTTCTGGGCCTTAGGCACTGGAGGTAAGTGCCTTAACCGCTGAGTCATCTCTCCAGCCCTTAAATTCTTTCTACCTCCTATTCTACAATGTTTCCTGAATCCTCAACAGCCTCTTATTTTCAGCACTTTGATGAGATTTGAGACTCCCCAGTATCCATAGCCATCTCCAAAAATGAACTTCTCTGGTGAATGGTGAGAGCAGCAGTAATATTCTTGTCACCGCTTCTTCTGCAATGTTGCCTGAGCCCTGGCAGGTGTGACAGAGATGTCTCATCCAGTACTAAGCACTCAAATGTCACTTCTCATTACCTTGACAGATGTTGGGTCTCATGGGCATTCACTTTCATCTGCAAAAAGAGGCTTTTTAAAAAATCAAAAGTGAGAACAACATTAATCATTGGACACAAATATAAACATCTAAAAGGCAAGTTGATGGGCACAACATATTCATTTAGCCAAAGAACAGTGATTCCCCTTAGGGTCTGTGACCTTCCAACATAGGCTTTTGGCTAAGTTTTCAGTACCAGGAATGAATTACCTTCCCCAGAGAAGGCAGCCAATAAATTCAGAGAGTATTTGTTTACTCCCATAATTTACATGCCACTGTTTTTTTAGTGAGTATGTTATTAAAGTAGGATTTATTACATCTTTAATTTTGATCATGAGCATCTAAATGAGGTTGAGGTTATTTCTCTTTTTTTAAATTAAAATAAAAATCTTCATTGAAAATTTTATGTAATTCCATCCTACCATCATCTTTTGTGTCTTCTCCTACATGTTTGTTTTTGCAAAATGTTCATTTAATTAGACAATTTATTTTTTTACATGAAATAGAAATCTTTTTATAGACAAGTTTTA